>JARYGA010009849.1:0-24850 GCA_030545235.1 Helianthus tuberosus | reverse complement strand
AAAGTCATGTGACTGCTGCTAACCTTGCTACTATCCAAGATGTTACTCGTCTTGCTCATCGTCTCACAGACCAGGCAGTGGAACAGAACAAGCTGCCTAAGCGTATAGGTGCTACTGCTACTACTACTTCTGCTATTCCCAGTGACAATAAGCGAAAATGGGATGGAACCTCCAGCAAGGGTTCGACTTCAGTTCAGTCCCAGGCACAGCAGCGAAAAATTGATGACTATCAGAGCCCTGGTCAGCAATCCTCTGGTAGTCAAGGGCAGGGTGGATATCGGGGAAACCACCCAAAGTGCAACAGATGCAACAGGCACTACAGTGGCCAGTGCAACAGGGGTCGTTGTCAGAGATGTCTCAAGATGGGTCATGAAGCTAAGGATTGCAGGAGCTCATGACCTGTGAACAGAACCAACAACAACAACCACCAGCTCCACAGAACCAGCAGCGACAGCGAGGTAACAGGGGATGCTTTCAGTGTGGTGCTGAAGGCCACTTCAAGCGGGACTGCCCCCAGTTAAATCAAAATCCGAACAACAACAACAATAATAATCAGGG
The DNA here is from genome assembly GCA_030545235.1 of Helianthus tuberosus. Taxonomy (NCBI): domain Eukaryota; kingdom Viridiplantae; phylum Streptophyta; class Magnoliopsida; order Asterales; family Asteraceae; genus Helianthus; species Helianthus tuberosus. The sequence continues at coordinate 24,292 of JARYGA010009849.1, read as the reverse complement.
CAATGGGAACAACAACGGGGGAAACAATGATGGAAACAATGGTGCCAGAGGTCGAGTGTTCGTGATTGGTCAGGGTGATGCAAGGAATGATCCTAATGTGGTGATGGGTAAGTTCCTTCTCGACGACTTTTATGTTACTGTTTTATTTGATTCGGGTGCCGATACCAGTTATGTGTCTCTAAAAGGTAGTCAAATGCTCAAGCGCACACCAACACTTTTGAACACCAAGCATGTCATAGAATTAGGAAATGGTAAAAGTCTAGAGGCCACACACATAGTTCAAGGTTGTAATCTTATCCTCGCTGGTCAGACCTTCTCTATCGATCTCATTCCTATAGTTTTGGGTAGTTTCGACATCGTCATTGGGATGGACTGGTTATCCCAACAGCAAGCAGAGATCCTATGCAAAGAGAAGATTGTTCGTATTCCCCGTTCTGGCAAAGAACCTCTCGAAATTCAAGGCGACAAGAGTGGTGCTGTAGTGGGCATCATCTCCTTCCTTAAGGCCCAGAAGTGTTTGCGAAAGGGCCACACCGCTATCTTAGCGCTTGTTACTGACGCATGAACGAAAGAGAAGAAGATTGAGGATATTCCAGTTGTACGCGACTTTTCTCAAGTGTTTCCTGAATATTTACCCGGGCTACCGCCTCATCGCCAGGTCGAATTCCAAATCGAGCTAGCTCCTGGAGCAGCACCCATAGCTCGGGCACCTTATCGCTTAGCTCCAACCGAACTGGAAGAACTGTCCAAGCAATTACAAGAACTCCTGGATAAGGGTTTCATTCGTCCTAGCTCTTCGCCCTGGGGAGCTCCCGTGTTATTTGTGAAGAAGAAAGACGGTACCTTTAGGATGTGCATAGATTACCGCGAACTAAACAAGGTGACCGTAAAGAATCTCTATCCTCTTCCACGCATTGACGACTTGTTCGACCAGCTGCAAGGGTCGAGCTACTATTCAAAGATTGATCTGAGGTCAGGCTACCATCAACTGAGAGTCCGGGACGAGGATGTCTCCAAAACAACATTCAGAACACGCTACGGCCATTATGAGTTCCTGGTCATGCCATTCGGGCTAACAAACGCGCCAGCAGTCTTCATGGATCTTATGAACAGAGTGTGCAAGCCTTACTTGGATAAATTCGTAATTGTATTCATCGATGACATTTTGATCTACTCCAAGAGTCAGGAGGAACACGAGCAGCATCTGCGGATTATTTTGGAACTGCTTCGAGCATAGCAACCTTATGCTAAGTTTTTGAAATGCGACTTCTGGCTTCGTGAAGTCCACTTTCAAGGCCACGTGGTAAACAAGGATGGGATTCATGTTGATCTATCTAAGGTAGACTCGATTAAGAACTGGTCTGCACCTCGCACACCAACGGAAATTCACCAATTCTTGGGTTTGGCAGGTTACTACAGGAGGTTCATCAAGGATTTTTCCAAGATTGTGCAACCTCTCACTTTACTAACTCAGAAAGGAGTCACTTACCGTTGGGGTGAGCCACAAGAATCTGCATTTCAGCACTTAAAGGATAGGCTCTGTAGCGCACCTATTCTCTCATTGCCAGAGGGCACAGACGATTTTGTGGTCTTTTGTGACGCATCAATTCAGGGTCTTGGTTGTGTATTGATGCAACGGGATAAAGTCATTGCTTACGCCTCGCGCCAACTTAAAGTTCATGAAAGGAATTACACTACACATGATTTGGAGCTGGGAGCTGTTGTTTTCGCGCTTAAGATATGGAGACATTACCTGTACGGTACCAAGTGCACCATCTACACCGATCACAGGAGTCTCGAGCATATCTTCAAGCAAAAGGAATTGAACATGCGACAACGTCGATGGGTCGAACTATTGAATGACTACAAATGCGCGATCAAGTACCATCCGGGCAAAGCCAATGTGGTGGCTGACGCCCTCAGTCGAAAGGATATTACACCTAGGCGTGTACGAGCGTTGCAACTCACTATTCAGTCTAGTCTTCCTTCTCAGATACGAGATGCTCAGGTAGAAGCATTGAAACCCAAAAACGTCAAGGCTGAAGCCCTACGCGGCTCAAAGCAACGGTTAGAACAAAAGGAAGACGACGCCTACTACGTTAAAGGGCGCATTTGGGTCCCACATTATGGAAACTTACGCGAGCTGGTGATGGATGAAGCACATAAGTCTCGTTACTTGGTACATCCTGGTTCGGATAAAATGTACCACGATCTCAAAACTACGTATTGGTGGCCTAGCATGAAAGCTCACATAGCAACTTACGTTAGCAAGTGTTTAACTTGTGCGAGAGTCAAGACTGAATATCAGAAACCATCGGGCCTACTCCAACAACCAGAGATACCACAATGGAAATGGGAGCAAATTTCCATGGATTTTGTTACTGGCCTGCCAAGATCTCAACGTGGGAATGATACTATTTGGGTGATCGTGGATCGACTCACTAAGTCTGCACAATTCTTGGCTATCAAAGAAACAGACAAGTTCTCTACTCTAGCAGACGTCTACCTTAAGGAAGTTGTCTCGAGGCACGGGGTGCCAACCTCTATTATTTCCGATCGTGATGCACGTTTTACTTCAGAACTGTGGCAAGCAATGCACAAATCTTTTGGCTCACGATTAGACATGAGCACAGCTTACCATCCGCAAACAGATGGGCAGTCTGAACGCACCATCCAAACTCTAGAAGACATGCTTTGTGCATGTGTAATCGATTTCGGCAACGGCTGGGAAAAACACCTTCCGTTAGTGGAGTTTTCGTATAACAACAGTTACCACACCAGCTGTCACACCCCGACCACGTAGAACATACAAAACGTGGCGGAAACATCGGGGCGTGTTGCAACAGAATTAATGTTTCATAACCATGGATATCAAAAGTGTTTCGTTTTATTAATCATTGAATAATTACATCGTTTGGAAATCTAAATACACAATTTAAACGTAATCTATCATTGTTATTTAGTCACTAAGGCCTTGTCCAGTCCTATGTGAGCATGCATCTTATCAATCGATATCATTCAACAATACCTGAAACATATGTGAAAACGAGGTCAGCAAAGAAATGCTGGCGAGTACATAGGTTTTGTGAAAATAAGATTCATGACTTCTGTTTAAGAAAATGTTTAGTCATGAACCTTGTAATTTGCTTTGTCTTTGTAAATCATTTGAAAAATAATAAGTTCGGATGATAAGTATAAATAAGAGAATAATGCATGATTAAATGAATAACCATGTAAAATGAGTTTGTATAAGATAAGTTGTTTGTAAATAAATGTCTTGTGAAAAGTATGTTACTTGTATAAAATGTTTTATGTCTCAAACTGAAATGATTCAAATAACGCTACAATATGTAATACCATACAAACACTTATATATAGGAAGTACCAGCGGCGTATCCACCATGCTTGTATCATATTACACACACATCGTTACTTAATCACTTAATCAAACCAAACCAAACAATGTAAAATGTCTATGTTTAAATCAATTGTCAAATGTATTGAATAATATGTCAAAGTATTCATGTCAAGATGTAAATCATGTCAAAATCTCTATATCAAATATCCATATCAAATGTCTATGTCAAATATCCATGTCAAATGTCTATGTCAAATATCCATGTCAAATGTCTATGTCAAATATCCATGTATGGCAAGTGAAATGTCTCAACTAAACCATATGCACAAAAACAAAGTATTGAAGTAAAACTTGGTTTAAATCAAAGTTATGTTTTGTGGAAAATGCATGATCAAATGTCAATCATGTACAAATGTTTACCCAAATGTTAAAACTTGTTCTTGTTCTTAACAAACCCTTACCAAAGGGTAAGTTAATATTTTAATTGTGAAACTACTTTATGGTCGATTCTCTAATAACATTCAAACCTTCTTGACGCGTTCCTCGGTCCAACTCGCTCTCGTTCTCGTTCTTAATAAACCCTTACCAAAGAGTAAATTAATAATTTCGTTCTTAACAAACCCTTACCAAAGGATAAATTAATAATCTCGTTCTTAACAAACCCTTACCAAAGGATAAATTAATAATCTCGTTCTTAACAAACCCTTACCAAAGGATAAATTAATAATCTCGTTCTTGAAACCATTGTTATTGTTCTTGAAACCACATTGTAATTGTTATTGTAATCGTTGTTATCGTTCTTGAAACTATTGTTATCGTTCTTGATACTACATTGTAATTGTTTTTGAAACTATTGTAATCGTTCTTGAAATCATTGTTAAGATATTTAGCACATATGAGTCACCCCAAAACAGTTGAAAACAGTAAAAGAGGGGAATAATGTACTCGCCTGAGAATGCTTGGAGGTCTTGAACAACAACCAAACAAAGCTTGAGGGAGCACGGAATCAGTCGGCAAATCTAAACTATATAAATAAACCGGACTTAAATCGGGAGATCGGATAGGATGAGGCTTGGTAAACCAAATGAGTGTTGGAACTCATATGATATGGTTTAACAAGGCCTACATACTACAATGAAACCAAACCTAAGTGCTTTCGACCCATCGCGACCCATTAAGGTAACATATGCTACTTTAACGCGTCGTGCGCGTGAAACGCGTTCGGACCGCCTAACTAGCCCTATGACAAGTGTTATATGCCTAAACATGTTACATAATCAGTTACGTGACAAAGGTTTAGGTTACATATGCTTAATTACCAATTATACATGAAAAGGGTATTCTGGTAATTTACCTAAGGCATATAAACTACCTATCATACAACTACTTAAACGATGTGACCATAGGGTATAACCTCGGAAGGTTATTCCCTACCTACTATGGTCACCTAATGTATTTGGTCGGATCCTAATGATCGACCAAATGGGTCGAGTTCGAAGGTATAGGCGATTTATTAGATCGCCTACCCTACGACTCTAGACAACGTGGTAATCAGTGGGCATAGTTCCAAGGGACTATGACCAACGTGATTACACTCACGTTGCGAAGTTCAAACGAACTTCGCATTGACCATAACTGGTCAATGTAGAAAGTCAAACAAAGTTTGACTTTCAGACTCGAAAGACTCGAAAAACAATAAAAGAACGAAAGAATACTTACGAAGGGTCCCCGAATGCTAATCCCGATCCAAGAACTCAGGTATGAAACAATGGTTTCAACTTAGAGCTCTCAAATCAGAATTCTTGTGCCTTAAAACAATGAAAGGCATGGGGTATATATAGTTTTCGGGTAACCGTTAAGATCGTTTGTTGTAAAACGTGCCATGATCCAAGGCGTACACTTGTCGGAACCTTATGGTGGCTGAAATTAGGTTCTTATCCGCTGACTAGACGATTGAGAATGTGTGGTTGAGAATCGAACAGCTGGGACCCGCTTGTTAAAACATTGAATCTGATCAGATAGGCAGTCGCGTAGCGCGACGGGTAGCCCCATAGGCCTCGCGCTACGCTAGCACCCCCCCTGAATCAGAAAGTTTCAAAATTGGCAGCAATGGTCCCTGCACGTGTTTAAGGCCTTTTTCGATGCGTTTGAACCCCGTTAACCTCATTTCAAGGCTCTAAAATGAAGTTAAAGTATAGGGAACTCAAAACATGCTCAAAAATATGCCGGATGTTGGTTCGTTTGGTCGTACGAACGCGATGTTCGCTTAATTACGACGGAATGCGCACAAGCGCGAAAAACGATCCAAATGACGAAACGAATGGATTTTTCTATTGGAGAACACTAAAATATAATATAGTCATGCTTACATAAATTTTTGGATGTCCGGATGTATTCAGAACGTAAGTTATGCGCGAAAATGCAAACTTGTGCACTTTTTGACACTTTTAGTCCCTGAATGACCCAAAAGTTTATTTTAGCACACCGAACACCTCAAAGCTTATTTCTAAGCTATGTAAAGGATATTTATGGTATGTTTAACTTATGGTCATGTTCCGGAATGTCTGTTACAGTTCAAATTGGCATACTTTCGCAGTTTGTCAAGTTTAGTCCCTGTAAGCGATTAAACTTTGATTTCACCACACCAAACCTTCCAAAACTTATTTCTAAGTTATGTAAAGGTTATTTAAGGTATGTTAAGCCTATGTAACTATTCCGGAGTGTTTGTTGCATTAAACTGGTTATATTTACGCATCGGTGCGCGTATAACCTTCCAGAAAGCGATTTAGAGTTTGAAATTGAACAAGAATTGATATGTGCAAATGATACACATATTTTTACAAATCCCAAGTATGAAATATAATATTTCATTGGTTTGGTATTTGTTTGATGGCCGTGGAGGCACAGGTGTTACAGTCTCCCCTACTTTAGGAAATTTCGTCCCGAAATTTATTTAGAGGATACTTGTGAGAGCTTGAAAATATGAAGTTGAAAAGATCAAACAACATTGGTTAGGGTTCTGAACTTCTAGTAACCTTTAATAACATCATGATTGCAATGTAAGAGGGATACTTATATACAAGTATATGAAGCGTCATTGGTGCGTCCACCGTACCTCCATTACATCGTTCTCATTTCGTTATTGTTGTCACTATCGGCTCATACACATAATAAATTTTTACTGGGTTTCTGTGCACTAAATTTCATAATTATGTACGCGTCCATAATCAGACAATTCCTTGCATAGTTCACTCAGTCCATTTTATAATGTGCAGGGGAAAACCAAATGAACAATCCTGTGATGAGTGTGACTAGACCGCCATAGAGTCCTTTTAATTAAATCAATAAATGATCTAAATAGACTATCAAGGAGTCTGTCCAGCTACATCACTAGATGTCGTTCTCTAACCAAATTGTGAATCAATCTTTTTGACTAGACTACTAAGAGGGTCTCTTATCGAATCATGGAATGGTACTATATAACCCAAGGGTCTTAACTACCAGGTAGAAGCCCATAAGGATTTAAGGTAGTACCTTTTGAATATCCTACTATGAATCTCTCATATGAAGATATGAAAGATTCTATGAGGATTTGGAAAATCGTAACACACAAAAACATAGAGGAGAACACATAAACACATATCATATAACCACAAAAATTGTTCGTTAATTTGTCTTGTAAATTGCGTACCTGCATTTAAAGCACACTAGGAATCCATTCCGTGGATTTCATTTGGTACTTTAAACGTTACCAAGAATCCAACTATAAAGATAGAAAGATTCAAAAAAAAAATTCGATTTCGATTCTAGGAACCGAAGTGTTCGAATTAGGGTACAAAAGGAATCCAATTAAGGACTCTGATTTGAATGATAATCATCCACAAGGATCTAATTGTAAAGATAAAAAGATCCCATATGAATTTTAGAAGTTGAAGATGTTTTGAAACCTTGCACTGGATTTGCTTAGGTCAAAACATGATATAAAATGCTTATGAAGTTGAGATGCTTGATATGTCAAGGCGACATATGAAGCAGAATTTTGAAGGTTAAGTCAATGTATGAGGGAAATATTTTTGAAAACTATGCATGGGGTTCTTTTAAGAAAAATGTGTTTAACGTTTTTGAAACCTTATATATAATACTTTTTGAAATCATAAAGTAGGTGTATTAGGTAGATATATTTATAAAAATGTTTTAAAATCATGCGAGATGAATTTTGAAATTATGTATAAGGTTTTTGAAAGACATGAATGATGCTTTTCGAAATCATGCACTTGATCAGAAAATGTATTGTGTTAATATTGTCTTCAGACTATATGAAATATTTTGAAATTAGAAAGGTTGGTTTTGATAACATGGCCAATGTTTTTGAAATAACATAGACAATACATCTAGAAAAATTGTTTTCAAACTATATGAAATGTTTTGAGATCATGAAGATTGTTTTTGAAATACTGGTACTGTGTATGTTGAAAAATCAAAACGTAATGGGTATGAGATTTGAAAATATCCTTAGTTATCTAATCCAAGGATTTAAAGGCACAGATGTGCGAAAAGCACGATTACTCATAATGTCACTTAATTTTCTGTACTTTGTTTCTTAGAGTGAAACGAGTACTTAAAATTTTTGAGGGAATCATGAGCAATCATTTGAAAGAGAGAAATCACAAGAGTAGTTTGTAAGGTACATAGTTCCTTGATGTAGGTATCATAGGAAAAGCCATACACACCTAGCAGGGGGTTGAGCTGGTTGGTTGGGGACTGCTTTACCATTGTGAGCGACCATGGCGAAGTTCTGAGAAGCCTTTCGCTTCTTTGACTTCTTAGGGGATCGTTCATCCATGGTCTTTGATTCCTCGATTGGTTTCTTGGCTGATGGTGTTATCACCTGACTAGGTCCTGCCTGTCTTGGTGACTCTTGAGTGGCTTCATCCTGGAGACGGTACATGGCAGTAGCTAATTCAACAGTCTTCAGGACTACTTCGCCTATTCGCTGAGTGAATTTGGCAGTCTGCTTGGATATCTGGGCGTCATCGTGATGAAGAGACATTCTTGAAGAAAAAGAAAGGTATAGGGAGAAACAGGTGAAAGATTATTGGACAATCAAAACAGAATGATAACGCATGAAGATTGCGATCATTTGTTTGTTACCTAAGGCAAACAAATGAGACAGTGACTAATCAAAGTAAATGGGTCAAAAATAATGTATCGCGAAGACATGCTCGCCTATAAGTGAACACTCATCCCAAGAATTCCCATGTAAGCACAACTGGTCTCGCGTCTGATGAGATGTATACGAAGTGCTTGCCTAGACAGAAAACCCAGAATACAGGTATTCACCCTTCCAGTTTGCACGTGTTCACATTATTTAAAACCCAAAACCTTGACGAAGTTTTGAAAACTCAAAGGGGTTCAAAACCATATAACTGAGAGTTCAAAACCTAGTAATCAATCATCCTAGAACAGATGATTAGTTTTCAAAGCGGTTTTGAAATTTATGTTCTTGTTGTGGTCGTCGCCTAAGCATAGGTGACGGTATTGTTTTATGACTAAACGCAAGTAAACTCGCGTTAGGGTCCTAAGAAGGTTATAGACTAGGTCAAAGCATTACTAATAACCTAATTCCCTATAACCATGGGCTCTGATACCATCTTTTCTGTCACACCCCGACCACATAGAACATACAAAACGTGGCGGAAACATCGGGGCGTGTTGCAACAGAATTAATGTTTCATAACCATGGATATCAAAAGTGTTTCGTTTTATTAATCATTGAATAATTACATCGTTTGGAAATCTAAATACACAATTTAAACGTAATCTATCATTGTTATTTAGTCACTAAGGCCTTGTCCAGTCCTATGTGAGCATGCATCTTATCAATCGATATCATTCAACAATACCTGAAACATATGTGAAAACGAGGTCAGCAAAGAAATGCTGGCGAGTACATAGGTTTTGTGAAAATAAGATTCATGACTTCTGTTTAAGAAAATGTTTAGTCATGAACCTTGTAATTTGCTTTGTCTTTGTAAATCATTTGAAAAATAATAAGTTCGGATGATAAGTATAAATAAGAGAATAATGCATGATTAAATGAATAACCATGTAAAATGAGTTTGTATAAGATAAGTTGTTTGTAAATAAATGTCTTGTGAAAAGTATGTTACTTGTATAAAATGTTCTATGTCTCAAACTGAAATGATTCAAATAACGCTACAATATGTAATACCATACAAACACTTATATATAGGAAGTACCAGCGGCGTATCCACCATGCTTGTATCATATTACACACACATCGTTACTTAATCACTTAATCAAACCAAACCAAACAATGTAAAATGTCTATGTTTAAATCAATTGTCAAATGTATTGAATAATATGTCAAAGTATTCATGTCAAGATGTAAATCATGTCAAAATGTCTATATCAAATATCCATGTCAAATGTCTATGTCAAATATCCATGTCAAATGTCTATGTCAAATATCCATGTCAAATGTCTTTGTCAAATATCCATGTATGGCAAGTGAAATGTCTCAACTAAACCATATGCACAAAAACAAAGTATTGAAGTAAAACTTGGTTTAAATCAAAGTTATGTTTTGTGGAAAATGCATGATCAAATGTCAATCATGTACAAATGTTTACCCAAATGTTAAAACTTGTTCTTGTTCTTAACAAACCCTTACCAAAGGGTAAGTTAATATTTTAATTGTGAAACTACTTTATGGTCGATTCTCTAATAACATTCAAACGTTCTTGACGCGTTCCTCGGTCCAACTCGCTCTCGTTCTTAATAAACCCTTACCAAAGAGTAAATTAATAATTTCGTTCTTAACAAACCCTTACCAAAGGATAAATTAATAATCTCGTTCTTAACAAACCCTTACCAAAGGATAAATTAATAATCTCGTTCTTAACAAACCCTTACCAAAGGATAAATTAATAATCTCGTTCTTGAAACCATTGTTATTGTTCTTGAAACCACATTGTAATTGTTATTGTAATCGTTGTTATCGTTCTTGAAACTATTGTTATCGTTCTTGATACTACATTGTAATTGTTTTTGAAACTATTGTAATCGTTCTTGAAATCATTGTTAAGATATTTAGCACATATGAGTCACCCCAAAACAGTTGAAAACAGTAAAAGAGGGGAATAATGTACTCGCCTGAGAATGCTTGGAGGTCTTGAACAACAACCAAACAAAGCTTGAGGGAGCACGGAATCAGTCGGCAAATCTAAACTATATAAATAAACCGGACTTAAATCGGGAGATCGGATAGGATGAGGCTTGGTAAACCAAATGAGTGTTGGAACTCATATGATATGGTTTAACAAGGCCTACATACTACAATGAAACCAAACCTAAGTGCTTTCGACCCATCGCGACCCATTAAGGTAACATATGCTACTTTAACGCGTCGTGCGCGTGAAACGCGTTCGGACCGCCTAACTAGCCCTATGACAAGTGTTATATGCCTAAACATGTTACATAATCAGTTACGTGACAAAGGTTTAGGTTACATATGCTTAATTACCAATTATACATGAAAAGGGTATTCTGGTAATTTACCTAAGGCATATAAACTACCTATCATACAACTACTTAAACGATGTGACCATAGGGTATAACCTCGGAAGGTTATTCCCTACCTACTATGGTCACCTAATGTATTTGGTCGGATCCTAATGATCGACCAAATGGGTCGAGTTCGAAGGTATAGGCGATTTATTAGATCGCCTACCCTACGACTCTAGACAACGTGGTAATCAGTGGGCATAGTCCCAAGGGACTATGACCAACGTGATTACACTCACGTTGCGAAGTTCAAACGAACTTCGCATTGACCATAACTGGTCAATGTAGAAAGTCAAACAAAGTTTGACTTTCAGACTCGAAAGACTCGAAAAACAATAAAAGAACGAAAGAATACTTACGAAGGGTCCCCGAATGCTAATCCCGATCCAAGAACTCAGGTATGAAACAATGGTTTCAACTTAGAGCTCTCAAATCAGAATTCTTGTGCCTTAAAACAATGAAAGGCATGGGGTATATATAGTTTTCGGGTAACCGTTAAGATCGTTTGTTGTAAAACGTGCCATGATCCAAGGCGTACACTTGTCGGAACCTTATGGTGGCTGAAATTAGGTTCTTATCCGCTGACTAGACGATTGAGAATGTGTGGTTGAGAATCGAACAGCTGGGACCCGCTTGTTAAAACATTGAATCTGATCAGATAGGCAGTCGCGTAGCGCGACGGGTAGCCCCATAGGCCTCGCGCTACGCTAGCACCCCCCCTGAATCAGAAAGTTTCAAAATTGGCAGCAATGGTCCCTGCACGTGTTTAAGGCCTTTTTCGATGCGTTTGAACCCCGTTAACCTCATTTCAAGGCTCTAAAATGAAGTTAAAGTATAGGGAACTCAAAACATGCTCAAAAATATGCCGGATGTTGGTTCGTTTGGTCGTACGAACGCGATGTTCGCTTAATTACGACGGAATGCGCACAAGCGCGAAAAACGATCCAAATGACGAAACGAATGGATTTTTCTATTGGAGAACACTAAAATATAATATAGTCATGCTTACATAAATTTTTGGATGTCCGGATGTATTCAGAACGTAAGTTATGCGCGAAAATGCAAACTTGTGCACTTTTTGACACTTTTAGTCCCTGAATGACCCAAAAGTTTATTTTAGCACACCGAACACCTCAAAGCTTATTTCTAAGCTATGTAAAGGATATTTATGGTATGTTTAACTTATGGTCATGTTCCGGAATGTCTGTTACAGTTCAAATTGGCATACTTTCGCAGTTTGTCAAGTTTAGTCCCTGTAAGCGATTAAACTTTGATTTCACCACACCAAACCTTCCAAAACTTATTTCTAAGTTATGTAAAGGTTATTTAAGGTATGTTAAGCCTATGTAACTATTCCGGAGTGTTTGTTGCATTAAACTGGTTATATTTACGCATCGGTGCGCGTATAACCTTCCAGAAAGCGATTTAGAGTTTGAAATTGAACAAGAATTGATATGTGCAAATGATACACATATTTTTACAAATCCCAAGTATGAAATATAATATTTCATTGGTTTGGTATTTGTTTGATGGCCGTGGAGGCACAGGTGTTACAGTCTCCCCTACTTTAGGAAATTTCGTCCCGAAATTTATTTAGAGGATACTTGTGAGAGCTTGAAAATATGAAGTTGAAAAGATCAAACAACATTGGTTAGGGTTCTGAACTTCTACTAACCTTTAATAACATCATGATTGCAATGTAAGAGGGATACTTATATACAAGTATATGAAGCGTCATTGGTGCGTCCACCGTACCTCCATTACATCGTTCTCATTTCGTTATTGTTGTCACTATCGGCTCATACACATAATAAATTTTTACTGGGTTTCTGTGCACTAAATTTCATAATTATGTACGCGTCCATAATCAGACAATTCCTTGCATAGTTCACTCAGTCCATTTTATAATGTGCAGGGGAAAACCAAATGAACAATCCTGTGATGAGTGTGACTAGACCGCCATAGAGTCCTTTTAATTAAATCAATAAATGATCTAAATAGACTATCAAGGAGTCTGTCCAGCTACATCACTAGATGTCGTTCTCTAACCAAATTGTGAATCAATCTTTTTGACTAGACTACTAAGAGGGTCTCTTATCGAATCATGGAATGGTACTATATAACCCAAGGGTCTTAACTACCAGGTAGAAGCCCATAAGGATTTAAGGTAGTACCTTTTGAATATCCTACTATGAATCTCTCATATGAAGATATGAAAGATTCTATGAGGATTTGGAAAATCGTAACACACAAAAACATAGAGGAGAACACATAAACACATATCATATAACCACAAAAATTGTTCGTTAATTTGTCTTGTAAATTGCGTACCTGCATTTAAAGCACACTAGGAATCCATTCCGTGGATTTCATTTGGTACTTTAAACGTTACCAAGAATCCAACTATAAAGATAGAAAGATTCAAAAAGAAAATTCGATTTCGATTCTAGGAACCGAAGTGTTCGAATTAGGGTACAAAAGGAATCCAATTAAGGACTCTGATTTGAATGATAATCATCCACAAGGATCTAATTGTAAAGATAAAAAGATCCCATATGAATTTTAAAAGTTGAAGATGTTTTGAAACCTTGCACTGGATGTGCTTAGGTCAAAACATGATATAAAATGCTTATGAAGTTGAGATGCTTGATATGTCAAGGCGACATATGAAGCAGAATTTTGAAGGTTAAGTCAATGTATGAGGGAAATATTTTTGAAAACTATGCATGGGGTTCTTTTAAGAAAAATGTGTTTAACGTTTTTGAAACCTTATATATAATACTTTTTGAAATCATAAAGTAGGTGTATTAGGTAGATATATTTATAAAAATGTTTTAAAATCATGCGAGATGAATTTTGAAAGTATGTATAAGGTTTTTGAAAGACATGAATGATGCTTTTCGAAATCATGCACTTGATCAGAAAATGTATTGTGTTAATATTGTCTTCAGACTATATGAAATATTTTGAAATTAGAAAGGTTGGTTTTGATAACATGGCCAATGTTTTTGAAATAACATAGACAATACATCTAGAAAAATTGTTTTCAAACTATATGAAATGTTTTGAGATCATGAAGATTGTTTTGAAATACTGGTACTGTGTATTTTGAAAAATCAAAACGTAATGGGTATGAGATTTGAAAATATCCTTAGTTATCTAATCCAAGGATTTAAAGGCACAGATGTGCGAAAAGCACGATTACTCATAATGTCACTTAATTTTCTGTACTTTGTTTCTTAGAGTGAAACGAGTACTTAAAATTTTTGAGGGAATCATGAGCAATCATTTGAAAGAGAGAAATCACAAGAGTAGTTTGTAAGGTACATAGTTCCTTGATGTAGGTATCATAGGAAAAGCCATACACACCTAGCAGGGGGTTGAGCTGGTTGGTTGGGGACTGCTTTACCAATGTGAGCGACCATGGCGAAGTTCTGAGAAGCCTTTCACTTCTTTGACTTCTTAGGGGATCGTTCATCCATGGTCTTTGATTCCTCGATTGGTTTCTTGGCTGATGGTGTTATCACCTGACTAGGTCCTGCCTGTCTTGGTGACTCTTGAGTGGCTTCATCCTGGAGACGGTACATGGCAGTAGCTAATTCAACAGTCTTCAGGACTACTTCGCCTATTCGCTGAGTGAATTTGGAAGTCTGCTTGGATATCTGGGCGTCATCGTGATGAAGAGACATTCTTGAAGAAAAAGAAAGGTATAGGGAGAAACAGGTGAAAGAATATTGGACAATCAAAACAGAATGATAACGCATGAAGATTGCGATCATTTGTTTGTTACCTAAGGCAAACAAATTAGACGGTGACTAATCAAAGTAAATGGGTCAAAAATAATGTATCGCGAAGATATGCTCGCCTATAAGTGAACACTCATCCCAAGAATTCCCAGGTAAGCACAACTGGTCTCGCGTCTGATGAGATGTATACGAAGTGCTTGCCTAGACAGAAAACCCAGAATACAGGCATTCACCCTTCCAGTTTGCACGTGTTCACATTATTTAAAACCCAAAACCTTGACGAAGTTTTGAAAACTCAAAGGGGTTCAAAACCATATAACTGAGAGTTCAAAACCTAGTAATCAATCATCCTAGAACAGATGATTAGTTTTCAAAGCGGTTTTGAAATTTATGTTCTTGTTGTGGTCGTCGCCTAAGCATAGGTGACGGTATTGTTTTATGACTAAACGCAAGTAAACTCGCGTTGGATGTCCGGATGTATTCAGAACGTAAGTTATGCGCGAAAATGCAAACTTGTGCACTTTTTGACACTTTTAGTCCCTGAATGACCCAAAAGTTTATTTTAGCACACCGAACACCTCAAAGCTTATTTCTAAGCTATGTAAAGGATAGTTATGGTATGTTTAACTTATGGTCATGTTCCGGAATGTCTGTTACAGTTCAAATTGGCATACTTTCGCAGTTTGTCAAGTTTAGTCCCTGTAAGCGATTAAACTTTGATTTCACCACACCAAACCTTCCAAAACTTATTTCTAAGTTATGTAAAGGTTATTTAAGGTATGTTAAGCCTATGTCACTATTCCAGAGTGTTTGTTGCATTAAACTGGTTATATTTACGCATCGGTGCGCGTATAACCTTCCAGAAAGCGATTTAGAGTTTGAAATTGAACAAGAATTGATATGTGCAAATGATACACATATTTTTACAAATCCCAAGTATGAAATATAATATTTCATTGGTTTGGTATTTGTTTGATGGCCGTGGAGGCACAGGTGTTACACCAGCATTCAAGCCGCTCCATTTGAGGCATTGTACGGGCGAAAATGCCGATCACCACTTTGCTGGGCAGAGGTGGGTGATAGTCAGATCACAGGACCAGAACTGGTAGTAGATGCAACGGAAAGGATTGCACAGATACGACAACGCATGGCGACAACACGTGACCGTCAGAAAGCCTACGCAAACAAGCGCCGGAAACCACTCGAGTTCCAAGTTGGGGATCGAGTGCTACTCAAAGTTTCACCCTGGAAGGGTGTGGTTCGTTTTGGCAAACGGGGCAAGCTCAATCCGCGATATGTCGGACCGTTCGAAATCATTGAGAAAATAGGCAAGGTGGCCTACAAACTAAACCTGCCCGCAGAACTCAGTGCAGTTCACAACGTTTTTCACGTGTCAAATCTGAAGAAGTGTCTGTCAGATGAGACCCTCATAGTTCCTTTGAAGGAGCTCACTATCGACGATCAGTTGCGATTCGTCGAGGAACCAGTTGAAATCACGGACCGAGACATTAAGGTCCTCAAGCACACCAGAATACCTTTTGTTCGAGTTCGTTGGAACTCCCGTCGTGGCCAAGAGTTTACCTGGGAACGAGAAGATCAAATGAAACTCAAATATCCCCAGTTGTTCGGAAACAGTGCAACCACTACTGAGGCTGAAGCTACTACAGAATTTCGGGACAAAATTCCAAATCAACGGGGGGTGATGTGACACCCCAGGAAAACCAGTAAACAACACAACACAACTAGCTTCCTCAGTAACCACGTACTAAATTTCGGGACAAAATTTCTTTCAAGTTGGGGAAAATGTGACAACTCGAGTTTCCAAGATTTCCATCTTCGCATTTTTGCACGTTAATTGTTTAGATTGTTTGTTTACACGACTTGTTTGTTCACAATTGTACACGTTTGTAATATGTTAAATTGTATTGTGATTTATATGATTTATATGGTGTGCATTAAGTGTGTATGTAATATATGTTTTGTATTAGTGACATGCTTAATATCAACAAATTGGAACCTTTGGCCAAAATCACTCCCTAGCCGAAAACACCCTCACTCACGAAAACATTTCCTGATGAAAACCCATATGTGTTTTCGTCCACCTTGTGACCAACGAAATCAGGAATGGGCTTTAGCATCAGGAATGGGCTTTAGCCCAGTAGCGAACAACTATAAGGTTTTGATAATAACCTTTACATTAGAGATTAATCTGAAAACCCTAACCACTTCTCTTCCCTCATCTTTGTGCGACGGCAACTGCAAGACTTCAACCTTTTCCCTTCAATCAATCTTGTGATTTATCATCTCGGTTAGTTGCACTGTTGTTTGAATTATGCATGATTTCATGTCTGTATATATACGTTAGACGGATGTTATGTGATTATGCTATGTTTCTCCATGAATGGTCTGATGATGGTATGGTGATCTTGATTTCACAATGATTTAGCTGGTTCTTAGGATTTCATGAATTGGTTGGATCGAATGGATTGGTATGTTAGGGGTTCTTATATTTTGTTAATACCGATGATACTGTTATGATGATAAGATGTTAGTAGATTAGGGTTCTAATTGTATGCGTATGTTGATTACTGAAACGATCTTAACCATCTGCTACTTTTGTGTAATGATTGAATGACGGTTTAATGTGAGAGATGTAACTGTCAGGGTGTAACTAGGGTTGCTGGGTTTGCGTAACAGTTAATGATGAAAACACAGGGATCACGAAAACACCATAGTCAGACGAAAACACCTTGTGTTTTCGTCACACCCCATACTCAACGAAAACCCTAGTGTTTTCGTCCAAAAGGGGATTTTGCCCAACTGGTGTTTTCGCTAGTTAAGGGATTTCGCCAAATATGTGTGATTTCGTCAAGCGTGCTGATATGGTTACTCTGTTAAGTTTTTTACTTAGTTAAGTCATTAACCCTGTTAGTATGTAACTCTGTTAAAGTTATGCAGTTAACCCTGTTAAGTATGTAACTCTTATGGCATGTCAGCTCTGTTAGTTGATTAACACTGTTAATTATTATTCCCTGTTAAGCAAGATAATCCTATTAAGTTGGCTAACATTGCTAAGTATGCTAGCCTTATTAAACTGCTAACCCTGTCAAGCATGTTAATGAATAACTATGTTAGATTAAACTGCATAAGACATTTATGAGAAGCATGAATTGTATGAATGTGATTAACTGTTTGTAATGCATGATGTTAATTGCTAAACACACTTTGTGATAATGATTTGCATGTGAAACTTTACGAACACGAACTAATTGGATATACGTGCACACTATAGGACTTGACTGATTTCTTGTGAGCACATAAGTTAGCATACCGAGCAAACCAAGGTGAGTTCACACTCTATCCAAGGCATGGGATTCCCAAGGGTTGGGAATGGGTTAAAGAACTGAACGGTAACTACAAAACTTGCGTATTCCCCATACAACAGGATACGTACGACCATAAGACCATCACTCTATCATTTGAAGTCCCTCATTTATCGACTTAATCGCCGAGGCCTATGGCGTGCGGGTCATTAGTAGATAGCGCTATTAGGTTTAACAAACCTCACACCGTGTCGTCTGAACGGGCGTGTACTAATGGACTATGGGCAAAGGGTCAATGCTGATAGACATTGACATAGGGCACCTCTTACATTTTCATAGCAGTCGATACGCGTGGTCTAGTAACACATGGGAAGCCCCCACTAATCTTCGCAAACATGTCTGGGAGACCGCGATACGAATCAATACGATACATGGTTTACATAACGAACATATGATTTACGAAACGAATGCTAGAAACTTTACTTTATTTCGTACTTAATACTTTTGTTGGGTTTTACATTTATGCTTCCGCTTAACACTTAACTACGTTTTTGATTTGAAACACCTTTCATATTGTGTGGTTCAAATTTTCTTATTACTTGTTATGTTCAATATGATTGGTGGCTTGATCCTGGTCACTCACGCCTCCAAGCGGTGATACTCCGTGTGTGGATTTTGGGGGTGTGACAACGACGACCTATAGAATTCAATGTTGGGGACCGGGTTATGCTTAAAGTCTCCCCTTGGAAATGTATCATCAGGTTTCGGAAGCGAGGCAAGTTAAGTCCGCGGTATATTGGACCGTTTAGAATTTTGGCGCGCGTTGGTGAGGTTGCCTATAGATTAGAATTGCCAGATGAGTTAGCAGGCATACATCCCACGTTTCATGTGTCCTACCTGCGTAAGTGTTTAGCGGATGAAAATGCTCATGTACCGCTGAATGACATAGAAATTCACGAGAGATTGAACTACATCGAACAACCGGTAGCAATACTTGACCGGAAGGAAAAGCGACTGAGAAATAAAGTTATTCCTTTGGTTAAGGTACACTGGATGCATAGAAAGGGGTTTGAGGCTACTTCGGAGCTTGAAGCAGAAATGTGGGAGCACTATCTACAGTTGTTTTCCAGCGATGCGGGCTTTGAGGACGAATCCCCTTTAAGGGGGGTAGACTTGTAACGCCCGAACTTTCCGTCAAATTTGTATAGTGTGTATAAGAAAATGACAAAGACTCGTATTGTAATTAGTTGAAACTTTGGGGGTGCATCATCTTTGGGAATAAGTCGTCGCATCACAAAACTTGGAGGGTTATTTTGAAACCTCTAATTAAATCATCATCCTTAGATAACCAACTTTTGCCAAACTGCCTGTGATACTTTCACAATCTCGAAACCCTACGGCCGCAAACGGAGAAGAAGAAGGAACATAACTCAGTACTAGAAAATAAGGCAATTGCGATCAAAATTTACGACCAACATAAGACGTCGCAAAAATAGCGACCAGATTGTGACCAAAACCAAAATAGTCGCAAAATTAAGGACCAACCTAGATTCGGTCGCAAAACGGTCACAAATCTTGTGACAACATTAATCTAGTCGCAAATATAATAAATAATGGTTGGAAAGCGGTCGCAGATACAAGAAAAATAAAAAAAGTAAAAGTTGCAACCGTCCAAAGCGGTCGCAAACACGAGAAAAATATAAAAAGCAAAAGTTGACATCTTGCTTAATTTTGACGATGAAGATTTAGAATGACTTATCTTATCGGCTTAATTTTTGTTGCTTTACTTTTTGATGTTTCTATAAATTTTGTTTGTGCTTGAATGTTTCTTGCAACCTTTGATTACTTGGTGAAACTGATTGAATTGACTAAAAGAATAGGAGTCCGAGTGGAATGCAGCTCAAAGTATCGAAATAAGTGAAGATCTTGTGGCTGCTGCTAAGCTTCAGCTGAAGTTTCTTGCTGCTGTAGACAGAAACCGTTGGCTTTATGAAGACCAAACCTTGCAACGGGCCATCTACAGGTAAATCATAAATCGATAATCACTACTCAACTTCTTTGTTTCTCCTTTTGCGTGTGTATGTGATAGGTTGATTGCTTTCAGGTACAATTCTTGTTGGCTTCCTTTGCTTGCTAAACACTCCGACTCTCGGGTCACAAACGGGCCTTTGGTTGTTCCTCTTGACTGCGAATGGGTTTGGCATTGTCACAAAAAGTGATCATGCAAATTCTTAATTTTTTATTTGTTTTCTGTTAGTCATCATGCAAATTCTTAATTTTTTATTTGTTTTCAGTTAGATCCAGCATGCTTTTGAAGAACATGGACATGTTGAGGTTTCTTTAGTAAAAAATAAGAGAACAGGGCAGCAACAAGGTATGTTGACACATGTCAAAGTCTTTTTAGGTTAGCGTAGGAATCTAAAACTATAGTTGATCCATCTATGTAGATATCATTTTTTCTTTTTATTGTAGATATCATGGGATATACTACGGCAAATATCATGGGTCGTGGCCGTGGCTGTCACACCCCGACCGCGTAAAACAACAAATCGCGGCGGAAACGTCGGGGAGTGTTGCAACAGAATTAATTGTTTCATAACCATGGCATACAAAGCTGTATTTTATTTATAAACAAAGGTGTTACATTGTTTCAATCAGGAAATTAAAGAGTTCAGAACATAATTAAACATAGTCTATCTTCTTTTAAAGTCTCTAAGGCACAGGTCCGCCCTAGTATCATGATCAACATCCTATGGAAAAGCACCTGAAAACACATGTGAAAATAGGTACGTCAGCATAAAAATGCCTGTGAGATACATAGGTTTTGTGAAAATAGGTTTCATGACTTAGGTTTGAGAAAATGTTTAGTCATGAACCTTGTAATTTGCTTTGTCTTGTAAATCATTTGAAAAATAATGAGTTCAGATGATATGTATAAATAAGTGAATAATGTATGGTTAAATGAATAACCATGTAAACTGAGTTTGTATAAGATAAGTTTCTTGTAAAACAATGTATTGTGAAAAGTATGTTATTTGTATAAAATGTTCTATGTCTCAATATTGAAATGATTCAAATAACGTTACGACATGTAATACCATACAAACACTTATATATAGGAAGTACCAGCGGCGTATCCACCATGCTTGTATCATATTACACACGCATCGTTACTTAATCACTTAATCAAACCATACCAACCAATGTAAGAAGTCTATGTTTAAACCAATTGTCAAATGTATTGAATAATGTGTCAAAGTATTCATGTCAAGATGTAAATCATGTAGTGTGAAACAATTGTCAAACATGTTATGTGTCAAATGTAAACCATGTCAAATGTCAATGTCAAATATCCATGTCACATGTCTTTGTCAAATGTATTTGTGTAAAATGTCTATGTCAAAATGTCATGTATGGCAAGTGAAATGTCTCAACTAAACCATATGCACAAAAACAAAATGTTGAAGTAAAACATGGTTTAAATCAATCTTATGTCTTTGTGGAAAAATGCATGCAAATATTTAATATGAACATTTATGCGGTATTGTGAAAATGCATACATCCAAGCCTTGTGACTGTGGTGATAAACCCTTTAAACAAATTAAAGGTCTATCTGTCTTATATCATCGAATTCGGTCATTCCTTTCATCCCCTTTCCCTGGGACGTCCGGAACGGGAGTTGTCAATTCCTATGGTACCACTACCTACTAACGAACGGCGTAGCTAATGTTAATGAATGTATTGTCCCATGTAAACAAACCAAATGTCATACCAATAGGTAAGCATGTGAAAAACAATGCACTAAGTATGTAATCAAATGAACATACATAGCGTGAAATGTCATGTAAAACGATGTACTAAGTAATGCTCAAAATGGGCACACCTAGCATGAAATGTAATGTAAAACAATGTACCAAGTAATGCACACAATGGGCACACCTAGCATGAAATGTAATGTAAAACAATGTACTAAGTAATGCACACAATGGGCACACCTAGCATGAAATGTAATGAAATCATGTACTATAATGTACTATCAAACATAGCCGGTATATGATGTGAAAACAGGAAAGCATGAAGGTAATAAGTAGGCACATGTGTTCCACCCCAAAACGTTTGGAAAACAGTAAAAGAGGGGTCTATGTACTCACATAAACACCTTGAAAACATTTAAAAGAGGGGGTTCTATGTACTCACTTGAGATTGCTCAGATGTATAAAGATAATCACCAAGTAATGCTAGAGATCTCGGAATCAAACGGCACCTAATATAGGTATCTATGTTAATAACCGGACCTAAATCGGAAGATCGGATAGAATGTGGGTTCGTAAACCAAATGAGTATGGGAACTCATGTAGTATGGTTTAACAAAGCCTACATACTAAATGAAACCTAACCTAAGTGCTTGTGACCCATTACGACCCGTTTAGGTAGCTTATGCTACTTTAACGCGTCGTTCGCGTGAAACGCGTTCGGACCGCCTAACTAGTCCTATGACAAGTAATATATGCCTTAACATGTCTAATATGATTGTCAAATCAGTTTAGATGTCAAAAGTTATGTTACATATGTTTAAAATGAATTTTGGCATCATAGGGGTATTTTGGTAATTTACCTAAGGCATATAAACTACCTATCATACAACTACTTAAACGAAGCGACCATAAGGTATAACCTCATAAGGTTATTCCCTATATACTATGGTCACCTAATGTGTTTGGTCAGATCCTAATGATCGACCAAACGGGTCGGGTTCGAAAGTATAAGCGATTGTTTAGATCGCTTACCTTATGACCCTATATAAGCACTAAACTAAAAGTGACGAGCTAAGCATGCTAAAACATGCTTAACTAAGTTTAGAAAACAGGTTTGGTATCAAAACAAAACGGTTTTGATACCCATAAGTAGTTTGGTTACAAAATACGCAAGAATACGTATTCTGACCGAAACTACGGCTCGTCACGGAGCCTAGATAACGTGGTAATCAGTAGGTATAGTCACTAAGGACTATAACCATCGTGATCACGCTCACGTTATGAAGTTCAAACGAACTTCGCATCGACCATAAACTGGTCAATGCAGAAAGTCAAACAAAGTTTGACTTTCGGACTCGAAAAGCAATAAAAGAACGAAAGAATACTTACGAAGGGTCCCCGAATGCTAATCGTGATCACAATAACTCAGGTATGAAACAATGGTTCCAACTTAGAGTCAAATAGATCAGATTCTTGTAAGTAATGAGGTTGGGGGTGATGGGGTATTTATAGTATTCGTTGAACCGTTAAGATCGTTTCATGGAAAACGTGCCTTAATCCCATTCGTACATTTGTTGCAAAGTTGTGGTGGTTAGAAATGATGTTTATCAGCTGAAAATGCAAGTTGCAAGCATGTGGTTGTGGTTTAATCAGCTGATAATCTGCTGACTGTTTGTTATTATCTGTTCTGGCACAGGCTAGCGCACCGTTACACTAAAAGTGTAGAGGTGCGCTACTTACAAGTTTGGCAGAATTACACTTTTGGTCCCTGTCATGCATTCAGCCCATTTTCGACACGTTTAAGGCCCGTTAACCCCATTTCAAAGCTCTAAAATGAATTTAAAGTATAGGGAACTTAAAACATGCTCAAAAATATCTCGGATGTCGGTTCGTTTGGCCGTACGGTCGCGATGTTCGGTTAATTACGACGGAATGCGCATAAGCGCGAAAAACGATCCAAATGACGCGACGAATGGATTTTTCTTAAGGCGAACACTAAAATATAATGTAGTCATGCTTTCATAAAATTTTGGATGTCCGGATGTATTCAGAACGTAAGTTATGCGCGAAAATGCAAACTTGTGCACTTTTTGACACTTTTAGTCCCTAAATGACCCAAAAGTTTATTTTAGCACACCGAACCCCTCAAAGCCTATTTCTAAGCTATGTAAAGGATATTTAAGGTGTGTTTAACTTAAGGTCATGTTCCGGAATGTTCGTTACAGTTCAAATCGACATACTTTCGCAGTTTGTCAAGTTTAGTCCCTGTAAGCGAATTAACTTGTTTTTGACATACCAAAGCCTTCTAAACTTATTTCTAAGTTATGTAAAGGTTATTTAAGGTATGTTGATGTTCCGGAGTATTTCTCGCATTAAACTGAGTACGTTTACGCACTAGTTTGCGTATAACTCTCCAGAAAGCGATGTAGAGTTTGAAATTACATAAAAGTCAAAACATGAAAAATGTAGAACATAACAAAACAAACATTGGGATCAAATAACATTGTTTTATTGATAATAGAA
>JARYGA010009848.1:0-46008 GCA_030545235.1 Helianthus tuberosus | reverse complement strand
ACTTTGACTCTTATTTGTTGTTTAAGACTTGTGCATTCTACCGTATATGCTTCCTAGCAGCACATGTTCCTGTTAAACTTACAAGCTTTTCCTAAGGCTGACACAATATACACTTGGATATTTGAAAACACTAGTATGCAGTGTTTGTATTTTGCACGAGATTTGCCCTTAAGTCAGGAGTGACATCCGAACCTTGATGGAAATTTCCATATTGTATTCTAGTAGGTCTTATCTGTTGATGGGTACCGACGTTATTAGGGTACGACGTTGTCAAGTCAGAGGTGAAACTCACATCTTGATAACTAGTCCCACTCCTTGATTTTTCTGTCTCGCAAGAGTCTCGAAATTTCCAATCAATTAGGAACGTGGAATGACTAAAAGGGCAAATATCGTAGGCCTAACATCGATGATGTATTTGTCTAAGTAAGTCAAGACACGTTTCCCTAATTCGAAAGGAGTTTGAATCACTTTGGTTAGTCACTGTTCCTCTACCCGGAACAATCTATGTTTTATGAGCCAATATTTTATGTTATCGCAATTTTATGGTTTTAAACTTGACTCTTCGTTTATCTTGAACCTTCGTTTATGTCGAGGCTTCTTACACGAATTGTGCACATATGTCCGCAATCTAAAACGTTAACTCTAATCTCGGGATCAGACTAAATTTATGAAGCATTATTCTATCATGTTAATCTATGAGGGAATCTTAATCGACTATGATACTATGCGAAACTATATGATCAATCTATGTGTTATTATGGTTGTAAGACACTAAATGTAATATGGCATCGAAGTACGAGACAGAAGTGACGTGTCTGAAACATGGTGGATACGCCGCTGGTACTTCCTATATATAAGTGCTTCAGACATGTTACCAACTTTCGTACCGCGTACCATGCGAAACTTAGTGTCGAGGTGGTTGAAATCTAAGCTTTGGGAAACTACTTGTGTAATCTATATATATATCCTAGTGTAATCTATGTGAAAATCTACGTATGTGTGGTTTTGAGGAACAAAATACGAATTGTAGCCTAGTGCCGAAGACGAGGAGGACGTGGCATGTCCGAAGCATGGTGGATACGCCGCTGGTACTTCCTATATATAAGTGTTTCTGGCATATTGCCGAGTCTTCGTATCACACGCTAAGTGAAGTTCGTAGTTTTGTAGGCTCGGGTTGAGGTTGAGGAATCTATGTGGTTAATCTATGTTAAATCTATTTGGATAGTCTATGATATGAAAAGTGGTGGAATCTAAAGTTATGGTTGACGGAGCATGACACCGATGACGAGACGGACGTGACATGGTTGAAGCATGGTGGATACGCCGCTGGTACTTCCTATATATAAGTGCTTCCGTCATATTGCCGAACTTTCGTAGCACGTGCCGTGCGGGATTCCGTTGTTTGTGGATTGTCTATGGTAATCTGTGGAATCTATTGAAATCTATGGTAGTCTATTGGAATCTATGTGAATCTAATTGGTGGTGAGTGTGTTATACAATTGTGACATGTAACATGACACCGAGTACGAGGCGGAAGCGATGTGCCCGAAGCGTGGTGGATACACCGCTGGTACTTCCTATATATAAGCGTTTCTGACAAGTTGCCAAACTTCGTACAACGTGCCATGCGAAGGTCGTGGGTTTTGCGGTGTTGAGTCTACTGGAATCTATGTGAAACTAGAATCTTAATCTATGTGAATCTTGTTGAATTTTTAGCCTTGATTCTATCGTGTGTAAAACTATATTGTGAGACTTTGTGGATCTAGACTTATATGATCCTTTTCTTTAGATGTCTGCTCGTAAGATGTCTGATACTCTAAAGGGATCCAGGAAGAAATCTCAGAAAAAGATGATGTCCTTCATGGCCGACCAAATCGCTCGCGTCGTGCCAAAGATCGTCTCTAAGATCCAAGGATCAAACACTCCTCCATCATCTGCTGATTCTAAGATAGAGAAGTAGCCATCTACTAAGTTCAACTACAAACATTTTATCTCTTGCAACCCTAAGCCTTTCACGGGCAGTGATGGGGGGACTGCTATGCTCGAGTGGTTTAACACCATCAAAGTTACCTTCATTAACAGCGAATGCCCGGATCATCTAAAGACTAGGAGTGCGACCGGAATGTTTCAAGGCAGAGCGTTAGAGTGGTGGTCAAATGAGAGGAACATCCGAACTAATGAAGAAGCCTATGCTCTTCCATGGGCCGAGGTGCGTGAGCTAATGATGCTTGAGCTATGCCCTCCTCATGAGCAGTTGAAGCTTGAAGAAGAGTTCTGGCACTTGAAGCAGATTGGTGATGACAATCTGGCATATACTACCTGTTTCAAGCAGCTCAATTTGATTGTTCCTCACTTGGTTTCTACTCCTAAGCGCATGATAACTAAGTACATCAATGGGTTACCTCCTGTTATGCGTGATTCAATCGAAACAGCTCAACTGGGAACTATTGAGGAAGTCTACCGTCTGGCAGCAAGTTTAAACAACAACCGCGTGTGTGATAAACAATTTGGAACCTCTGCATCTTCAAAGTCAGCAAACCAAGTTACCCAGCAGTCTAGTGGCAGCAAAAACAAGAAGAGGAAATCTCAGGGTTTAGGGTGTAATGCGATTATCCCTGCTGCTAACCCCGCTGCTAATCCTACTGCTAAGCCTGCCACTGCTGCTGCTGCACCAGACCCTCCTGCTCCTGAAGCCAAGAAGCAGTACACTGGGTCTCACCCAAAGTGTGCAACGTGCAACTATCATCATCCTGCTACTGCTACTTGTTGTTTGTGTACCAACGGCAATCGTTATGGTCACACGACTCCCTACTGTCGCCAAGCTAACCCTGCTCAACAAGCTCAGCAAGCTCCAGCTCAGGCAGCTGTACCAGCTCTACCAGCTACTTTACAGAATCCAAATCCAATCAATGCTGTTCGTGCATGCTACAAGTGTGGAGATACTACTCATCTACGTAACCAGTGTCCTCAGCTGAACCAAGACCAACAAGCAGCCGCTCGTGGACGAGCGTTCAATCTCAATGCTAATCAGGCTCACAATAACTATGATGTGGTGAATGGTATGTTGCTCATTAATAATCTTTATGCTTCGATTCTATTTGATACTGGTGCCGATAAGAGCTTTGTGTCCGTGGAATTCGAGACTCTGATAAATTGTACACGCACTAAGTTACCTGAGTCATTATCTGTTGAGGTCGCCAATGGTAAGTCGATTCTTGTAAATTCTATCGTGCGTGATTGTTCCTTGATCCTTAACGATCACGTTTTCTCTATTAATCTCATACCCATGCGTTTGGGAAGTTTTGATGTCAATATCGGTATGGATTGGTTACGTGTGAACCATGCTGAGATTGTTTGTCATGAGAAGCTTGTTCATCTTCCTCTTCCGTCTGGTGATCTTTTGCATGTTTATGGAGACTGACCTTCGAAAGGACTAAGGCTGATATCATGCACACAAGCGAACAGAAGTTTACGTAAACAGAACCCTGCTTTCCTGGCCCACGTGGTGGAACAAAAAGGCAAGGGGAAGAACATAAACGATGTTCCGGTTGTGTGTGATTTCTCAGATGTCTTTCCTGAGGATTTACCTAGTCTTCCTCCTCCTAGATCCATCGATTTTCGTATTGACCTCGTACCTGGTGCGACTCCTGTCGCCAGGGCTCCCTACCGTCTTGCACCTTCCGAGATGCAAGAGTTATCCAGTCAGGTACAGGAATTACTCGATAAGGGATTTATTCATCCTAGTACCTCCCCGTGGGGTGCTCCTGTTTTATTTTTCAAGAAGAAGGATTGTTCGTTTCGTTTGTGTATCGATTATCGTGAACTCAATAAGCTTACTGTTAAGAACCGTTACCCGTTACCTCGTATTGATGACTTATTTGACCAACTACAGGGCGCGTCATATTTCTCGAAGATTAACCTACGTTCTAGATATCACCAGCTACGTGTCCTCGTAGATGATATTCCGAAAACTGCGTTTCACACTCGATACGGACCCTACGAGTTCATGGTCATGCCTTTTGGCTTGACCAACGCACCTGCAGTGTTCATGGACCTTATGAATCGTGTGTGTGAACCTTATTTGGATCGTTTCGTGATAGTTTTTATTGATGATATTCTTATTTATTCTAAGTCTAAAGCCGATCATGCTCGCCATCTACGTCTTATGCTCGAACTTTTACGTGGAGAACGCTTATATGCTAAATTTTCTAAGTGTGAGTTTTGGATTGATGAAGTGCAGTTTCTTGGTCACGTTGTTAGTAGTCAGGGTATTCATGTTGACCCTTCTAAGATTGAGGCAGTGAAGAATTGGTGTACGCCTAAATCCGTATCTGAGATTTATTCTTTTCTAGGATTGGCGGGTTATTACCGCCGGTTCATTACGGATTTCTCGAAAATCGTTGTTCCTCTTACTACTCTAACCCAAAAGGGGAAACCTTTTGTTTGGGGTCCCGAGCAAGAGGAATCCTTTCAGGCTCTTAAGGACTTGTTATGCAATGCTCCTGTTTTGACTCTTCCTGATGGAAACGACGACTTCGTAGTATATTGTGATGCCTCGAACCGTGGATTGGGTTGCGTGCTCATGCAGCGGGAAAAGGTTATTGCTTATGCCTCTCGTCAGCTTAAGGTACATGAGAAGAACTATACTACTCACGACATGGAGCTTGGTGCGGTGATTTTTGCGTTAAAGATTTGGCGACACTACCTGTATGGTACAAAGTGCGTGGTTTTCACTGACCACAGGAGTCTTCAACATATCTTTGACAAAAAAGAACTGAACATGCGACAGAGGCGTTGGGTGGAATTACTAAACGACTACGACTGCGAAATTCGCTACCATCCGGGCAAGGCGAACGTAGTGGCCGACGCTCTTAGTTGTAAAACTCATGTGAATGTTATTCGTATCTCCAGTGACCTCCATGCTTGTACTCGAGAAGCGCAGTATACGTCAGCTAATGAAGGAAGTATCTTTAATGAAGTACTCGGGGCTAGAGTCGAGCAGATCGAAACTAAGCCCGATGGACTTCAGTATTACCTAAGTCGCATCTGGGTTCCAGATCGCGATAACCTGCGTGAGCTCATTATGAACAAAGCTCACAAGTCCCGTTACTCTATTTACCCAGGCGCTGATAAGATGTACCATGATTTGCGTACGACCTACTGGTGGCCTGGTATGAAGAGGGACATTGTTGTGTATGTTTCTAAATGCCTTACATGTTTAAAGGTAAAAGCTGAACATCAGCGTCCCTCTGGACTTTTAGAGCAACTTAAAATTCCCGTTTGGAAGTGGGATAGTCTTGCTATGGACTTTATTACTAAGTTGCCCCGTACACCTGCCGGTCATGACAGTATTTGGGTGATCATTGACCGCTTAACTAAATCAGCCCACTTTCTTCCTATTTGTGAAGATTATAAGTGGAGAAACTTGCTCGAATCTATACCGATGAGATTATATGCCGTCATGGCATACCTCTTGACATAATCTCTAACCGCGATGGTCGTTTTACTTCGCGTCTTTGGCAAACGTTTCAGTCCGCTATGGGTTCACACTTGAAACTTAGCACGGCCTTTCATCCTCAGACGGATGGACAGACCGAGCACACTATTCAAACCCTAGAGTATATGCTCCGTTCTTGTGTCATCGACTTTGGTGGTAACTGGGATGTACATTTACCATTGATAGAATTCTCATACAACAACAGCTATCATTCCAGTATTCAAATGGCTCCTTTCGAAGCATTGTATGGACGGAAATGCCGATCTCCTCTCAGCTGGCATGAGGTTGGAGAAAAGCAGTTCATTGGCCCTGAGATGATTCAAGAGACAACGGATAAGATTCTTCAGATCCGTGATAACTTGATCAAGGCTAGGAGTAGACAAAAGAGCTATGCTGATAAAAGGCGCAAGCCTCTGGAATTTGCTGTTGGTGACCGAGTTATACTTAAGGTATCTCCCTGGAAGGGAGTGGTTCGTTTTGGTAAGAAAGGAAAGCTCGTTCCTCGCTATGTAGGTCCTTTCACGATACTCGAAAGGATTGGCAAGGTAGCATACCGACTCGACCTGCCACAGGAACTAAATAACGTACATCTAGTGTTCCACGTATCCAATCTACGTAAATGCCTAGCCAATGAGGGACTACATGTTCCCCTTGAGGACTTGCAAATGCTGTGCAATTTGTGGAGAAACCGGTCGAGATCATGGATCAAGCTGTCAAGCGTCTGAGGCGCAGCAAGATTCCCATTGTCAAAGTTCGATGGGAAGGAAAGCGTGGCGCCGAATTCACTTAGGAATTGAAAAGTGATATGAAGGCCAAGTATCCGCAGCTTTTTTAGCAGTCTTCTTCTAAGATTTCGGGGATGAAATTTCCTAAAGGAGGGGAGAATGTAACGCCCAACGTCCCTAAACTTTAGGCTCTTGGCAGGATTAGTCCCTGAACTTTTGGCAATTATCAGTTTTAGTCCCTGTAGTCGTGTGATGTTGATACTTTGACACTTTCGGTATGAATCTTATTGATGATTATTAACCTTATGATACTTGATTCTTTATTCTAGATACTTGACCCTTGCTACTTAATACTAT
Organism: Helianthus tuberosus; assembly: GCA_030545235.1. Classification (NCBI taxonomy): domain Eukaryota; kingdom Viridiplantae; phylum Streptophyta; class Magnoliopsida; order Asterales; family Asteraceae; genus Helianthus; species Helianthus tuberosus. The sequence goes on along the minus strand of JARYGA010009848.1, from coordinate 39,429 downwards.
GAGACTTGACACTTAAATCTAGATACTGACTCTTGAAGCTTAATCTAGACACTTGATTCTTAATGCTAAGAAATCTAGATTCTTTATATTGATTCTTGACTCTTGATACTTGTTTGGTGCTTGACTCTTAGACTTGTGAAACTTGATTCTTGGTTAAACGAGAGACTAGAGTCTTGTCACTGGCGGAATCTATGAATCTTGGAAAACTTTTGATGTTTATGATATATTCTAGTTATACTATTTCCAAAATAATACGCAACGCTTAATCTAATTCTCATAACGAATCAAAAATGGGAATGCGGAAAGGATGGGACTGACCAAGTGGCAGTCCGATCCGTGCACCACCTCCCTTAACCTCCTCACACATTATAAATAGGCCTGTCACATCACCAAATTCCCTGATGTGACAGCCTTATTCGGACAGACGCACGCACGCTACTTTTCCTCACTTTCTTGGCGATTCTGGTACGTTTTAGGCTAGATTCTTGTACTTTCTTGATCTACACTTCATTCTCTACGTGATCCCTCTTTGTAATCATACTTTTCACAGTGAAATCCCTCAGATCTGAGTTCTTGAGGGTGATGTCATCATGGTGGTTTGTACAAACTACTATATAACGTCATCTCTGGCAAGATCTAGCTTAGATCTAAGGAATTTCATACATTTTTACACTAAATCAATGCTAAATCTAGACTTTTTCATATAAAACTTAAGTTTCTTCATCTTTTCTTCAAACCTTTCACTGTAAACGGTGAAATCCGGTTTTGAACGGACTATAGACTTGATTGTTAGTCTAGAGTTGGGTTAAAAATGGATCTCTACTGTCACGGCCCCAGCCCCGGTTTGACCCGGTCAGGAGCCGCGGGACAGGAACCCATGGTATTTATTAATTGATACGACAGCGGAAGATTTATAGCAGGATCTTTTAAAACTTGAAAATGCCCGATTATTTTATTTCATAATTCGGGATAAACCCCGTAATTTACAATAGAGGAATTTTACTAGGAAATTCCCTGATTTATAAAACATGTTTATTCTTTTTAACTGAGCCACTTCTTCAAGCTTCTTAGTGCTCCGTAGCACGTTTTCCTTGATTTACAGCAGGTCGCCTGAAACATGTTTTAAAAATATTTTATCAGCGGGGAAATACTGGTGAATCATTCATTTTAATAAAATGACGCATAGTTATAAATTACAACATAAGAGCGATTACAATGGCTTCTATCTTATTTTAATCTGGCGCCGTGTCACCTCTTGGTGACGATGGTCATACCACTATTGGGTCTTTCCCCAAGTAGTGATGATTATCACTGTTAGGATTTATTAGCCTAACCGTGAGAAATTAGTAATGTACACAATACCCCACTAGCCAGTGATTCAAGATAACCACGACTTAATCCCTGTAATTATAACCTTTGAAAATAATGGAGTATTGTAAAATACTTTTAATAAAAGAGAATGACTCACATTGAAGATTTATACGGGCAGAGTTTAGCCTACTGATTAGCCTTGTAACCTAATTTAAAAAACAATGCACACGAACTAGGTCAGTAACTAATACAGCATTTACGATAACTCACGAGATTAAAACCTTCACAACGAATGACAAAGTGCAATACTTAAACATCCATCGAATTCATGACGAATGACAAAGTATAACCCAAGTTTGAGCAGCACTTAAACATTCATCGAATAGTTTCAATCGATCGGACATTGAATCGTAGCAGCGATCGAGTTAATACCCTGTATCGTAGCAGCGTCTCGCTATTATAAGAGTAAATTTCGAATTTAAGCAGTGAGAATTCGTTTTTGAGTTTTGGTTTCGACATCAGTGAACTGCTCATGACCCGTTCTATTTATAGCAGAAATTTGGGTCTCACGCGGCCCGCTTGAACCCTTGCTCGACCCTTACGCGGCCCGCGTGGCCACCTAGTCTACGTATAGGTTTGCTGGGTCACGCGTAGGGTTGCCACTTGGATGCCACGTGGATCTGGACGCTTATCCGGTCAAACTTTACTTTGACGCGGCCCGCGTGACCTCCAGCATATCCCTTACGCGGCCCGCCTGAAGATCAAAAATCTGATTTTCTTGATTTTTGATATGGATTAGGGTTTCAGGGGTCCAGATTTTCATTTACGGGTCGTTTTGGGACATTTTTGAAGGTCCTTACATCCTCCCCACCTTATTTAAAATCTCGTCCTCGAGATTTACTGGAATAAGTGAGGATGCTTTCGCTTCATCTCTGATTCTAACTCCCAGGTGTATTCGGGTCCTCTTTTCGATTCCCGCTTGACCTTAACTAGTACCAATCTTTTGCGCTTGAGAAACTTGACCTTCCTGTCTTCTATTTGAAGTGGTTTCTCTACGAACTTTAACTTTTCATTTATCTCTATGTCTTGAAGAGGTACTACTAGCGAATCGTCCGATAAACATTTCTTGAGATTGGATACATGAAATACATCATGTACTCCTGCTAATTCTTCTGGTAGTTGTAAGCGATAAGCGACTGGTCCTATACGTTGGATTACTAGAAATGGTCCTACGTATCTTGGACTTAGCTTTCCTTTCTTACCGAATCGAACTACTTGTAACACCCCAAAATTTATAAGAGATTATTTTGGTGTTTAAGAGTTTAATTTAATTAGTTAATTTTAATAACTATGATATAAGTTATAAAGAATGAAACATTTATACTAGAATGACAATAAAAGTATGTACAAGGGCTGAAAGTGTAAATGTTATAATTAAAATAAGGAAAAAAAACAAAACTCAGTGTTTTGTGTGGGGGTGTGGTCGCGAGAAAGGGCAGGGGCAAAGGAGAAACCCTTCTCCTTCATTCCAACACAAGAACTCAAGAAATTAAACCTGATTTAGGGCAAAAATCGAATGCATGAGTCAAGATACCCTTTAATCTAAGTGTATTGAACATAAGGTGAGTTCAATTTTATGTTTTGAAGCTTTTGTTAAGTGGGTTTCGATTAATCAGTGAAAGTTGTATGAATCTGAGTTTGTATGTGAATTAATATCATCATGTAGAATGTGATTTATGCTCGAATTTGATTATATTGAAAGATTAAAGTAAAACCCTCTTGTGCTAGTTACATGGTAAGATTATAGTGATTCTTAGATGATGAAACTTATGAGAAATTGAAAGATGAATGTATAAGTATTAGAATTTTGGTAGATGTTCTTGATGTAGACTAAGAAGCTATGTGAAATTGGTTGAAATTGATCATGTTTGATGTGAAGGAGTAGGTTATGCATAAAGCATATGTACATAGTGCTTGAAATGTTGTATGCACACGAAGTGTTCGATTAAATGTTTGAATGGTTGTTTTTATAAATGTTGAATGAATTAGGAAGTCTTGTGATGCATGATATGTTTATAGTGAGATATGTGATGGCGCGTTCATATCATACGAGTAGGAAGGGTTTCATTGTTAATCTATACTATGTGTTGTTAGAAATTGACTAATGAGAGCCAAGTGTAGAGCATAAATTTATCATGATAGATGTTATGCGTGTTCTAGTTTACTAACAAGGATATCAATGTATGGTCATGAAAGGATAGATAACATGTCCACGGGCTCAAGCACGGAGGCTAACGGGTCAAAAGTAAGCATGGAACCTATGCTTGAACTTGGACGCTCAAGGTAAGTAAACTCCCAGACTCCATCTTTAATAGTAATGAAATTAATTGTATGATAATCATTAAAGGTTATGTTGAAATTTGTTATTGAAGATGTTATCGAATGAGTAGTATTAAGTAAGTGATTTCCGTAATCACTTCTTAGTTTGTTTAAGTAATATAATGTTTTAATTATTAAGTTCATTGAAGTTGAGGTCAAATCAATAGATTATTTTGATAAATGCACGAACGGGTCGAATAGTTCGTAGATGAATAACAAGCCGAACACGTATAAGTTAAGAAATTCCTTAACTCGGATGTTGGATTTCAAGTTCACATGATAGAATATTAATTTACAATCATGTAGGAAGAAACGTGACGCAAAACGGATGAAAAATGAGAGAGTTATGTCCGTTTCGGTAAGAATTAATGGCTAGGAAAAGTGCAGAGTTGACACGGCCGGGTGGTGAGCTGACACGGCCGGGTGAAGGTTCTGTCAAAAATATTATTTATGTGATTTATGCATCGTAGGCTTCGGTATATTATCCGTGGACTACGATGGGCCTCCCAAACATGATTTCGAGTGTTTCCTTGACGATTATAAGTTGTAAACCCAAGTCTAAGCCTCATGTAATTTATACAAGAGTATGATAGATGTATGTAATGAAGTTGGACATGTATTACATGTAAATGGTATACAAGAATGCGTACGGAACACGAAGGTATGAATACATGATTGTAGGTATGATTGAATGTATATTAGGTATGTAGATGTGTATGATTGTAAGTATGTATGTGTGCAAGTATGTGCGAATGCATGATTTGGATGCATTTGAGAATTAGCGTTACTAATAATGCCCTTGGGTTTGGAATGTAATTTAATTAGATGCATTTAAATGGTTGACGTCCTTTTTACGAAGATGTAGTACTTGAATATGTTGAGATTACGGGTTTTGCTAACCAAGTTATTATTGAGTATGTTTGAAAGTGCAGGTTTATGAATGTCGGACTTTCGAAGTGTTGATATAATAATGAAACGGTTGAATATTGAAAGGATAATCGGGTTGAAGTAACTTATGCGGTTAGAATATGCTATGGACGTTTTAGTTTATACAACATTTTATGTTGGTCGTCATCATCTACTAACGGGTTAGTTGTATGGAAATATATGTCATACCCATTTAATTGGGTAATTGAATGCGTGAGAGAAATGAAAGTACATACACAAATGGAACTAAAGTGACGGTTTTATAAGCAAATAAGTATAATGACTAACTTTTTAAAGCTTTGTTGTTGAATGAAGGTAAATCCTCAATTCAGGCGACTTGGAGAATCGAAGCGAGCACGTGTTCATGTTATGTCATACCAAACGCTTTCGCTAGATTGTTCAAATGTTTTGGTCCAAAATTTGTTGTATTGGTTCTTAGTAGTATTTTGTCGAATGAATCGTAGAATTGTATCTAGTCTGATTATGTTTAAAACAGGGGTATGCTCGTTTTATGGACGGGTCATGCCCAAATTTTGTTAAATTAATGCACATGCGTTATTGATATCATCGTTTCAAATTCCGAAAAGTTGGACACTTTTAAGAAAATTTTTATATTTCTAGTGTCCTTTAGTCGTCTTTTATTAGACGCAAACGCGGACCTTACAAGTTGGTATCAGAGCCTAGGTTGAGGGATTCGAGCACGAATAGTGGTGCTTGAACTCAACCGATGGCTCGTTCGAAAGTGTGCTCGCTCCAAGATCGCCAATGAGGTAATGTTTAAGTTAAACAAATTGCAAGTGTGTTTATTATGTGTATGAACAAAATAATAGATAAATATGTGGGGAGGTTAAATGAGAAGTTTTAGGTGTTGTAGAGTCGAAACGGACTAGAAAGAAACGAACAAAAGCGCCCGAAACCAACCTGCAACGTTTCTGCACAACGAAAGGCCGTCGCCGACGGGTTACCTTCCGTCGCCGACGCCACCCCACCTGTAGACGCCTTACCCTCCTGTCTACGGGTAATATGGCCGATGCCATATTTAGAAGCCCGTCGCCGACGGGTTAGCAAGCCGTCTCCGACGGCTTGTGTAATTCAGCCCCCAAAAATTTTAAGATTTTCCAAATTTTTATTTAACGGTACTTCCCGGGAGTCTGAATTACGGTTTTGTCGAGTCATTATGAGACGAATTAAGTATGTAAGGATTAAATAGATAATGGCAATGGTATAAAACCATTAAATGTTGAATGAAATATACACGAGGGTATGAAATAAACGACGAATGTGTGAAGTTAAGCTCGAGATGAAAGGATGTGAATAAGTAATACGGACTAATGAACTATGATATGTTGAAAGTTTATGATCCGTATTAAATGTAAACATGACATGGTGTAGATGGCTGATGCAAGCAACATTAATGATGATGATGATACTGTTCGTCAAGAAGCATTATTCAACAAGGTCACAGAAGTGGCGGAAGGGATGATCCGTGAACGCGGTCTAGGACCGGCATCAAGGCAAGTAATAAGACGAATTGACCCCTGGTACGTAAACTCAACGCGTGGATGTATGAAATGGTATAATTAGGCAAGTGAAAGAAAATTCTAAATGAATATAATAACAACATGGTAAGGAAGTTTTTAAAAAAATGTAACACGTGCCGAAACTTAATTCTTCGGGCATAATGTGGCGATTACGCGAAGACACGAAACTAGTACGTGGATTGTGTACCTGGCCAGTACACAAGAAACGTATGACGTTCGTGAGACCGCGGTAATTGTTACAGGTATGTCCGTTAGAATTGGGTAGCAGGTGGGCGTATGGGTGAAATGAGTAGTAAGACTCTCGGGAGATTGAGAGTACTACGTAAGAGTAAAAAGTGCATATGATAAGAATGAAATGCTTGAATCCGCGAGACGGATTCAAAGAATGAAAGATATGGATGCATTGCTTGAATCCGCGAGACGGATTCAAGGAATGAAAGACATGAATGAAATGCTTGAATCCGCGAGACGGATTCAAAGAATGAAAGATATGGATGCAATGCTTGAATCCGCGAGGAATGAAAGGCATGAATGCAATGTTTGAATCCGCGAAACAGATTTAAGATATAAAAGACGAAACTAGTCTACATAAGAAGAAGTCGATAGCTTGACCATGTTAAGTAAATGTAAAGCAAATGAGCAAAAGAATGATAAGAATGAAAATATTCGAATGTGTAAGTAATTACGGACCGAACAAGTAAATATTCCTTAAGTGATACGACCCAAATTATGTTTAAACTTACATATATGTATATATATATATATACATGAATATATTTATGCAAATGCGTTGTATGCAAGAATGGTAGAAATCTTAAATGGGTCATACGGGTCAGATGGCGATCGCCATTTGAACTCGGCAGTTAATGTGATTAATTTGTTAATTTTATACTCATAGGTGAACTCGATGAATGGACACGCAATGTCACTAATCGGAAAGGAATGATCATCGTAAGGTATGGATAACGAATCAATGGAATTTACTTCCGTCAGGTATGTATAAAAAGGGGTGTAACTTTAATAGGAGGTTATGACTCGACTAGAGATAGATGTGTTAGAATAGAATGTATATATACAAACCGTAATGCAAAATGTGGAGTGAATTTCAAAATGTTCGTAATGACCGTCGGGTGGTATTGAACTTAAATGCTTGTAACTGTGGAAATTCTGATAGAATATAAAAGACGGCAAGTGTCGCTAAGAAATGCTAACTTTGATGCTCGGCTTGTTGGCCATGTTCATTTGAACAAGACATTGTAGAAAAGATACGCATGGCATAAATAACAATAGTAACCATGGAAATAATGCTTAGTCTTCGTGATTTAAGTACGGATAATTAAGTTAAGAAAGGTGAATTTAGTTGTAATAAGAAGCCCTTGAATGATTATAGTATGCGTATGGTAATATATCGACCCCTCCTATGAGCTTAAGGTAATCGGAAGTAATGATAGTAATGGAATGTTTAGGATGGCTCACAGTGAACAAAATGAAAGATAGCATATGATGTATGAGTAGCATGAAATAAATCGATTTATTTCGATTAGCAAATATATGAATGTAATATGCTTAAATAGGAAGTTAGAAACAAACCGCAGACTTAGGTTTGTACGATTAATAATTGTATACAATCGAAATAAATTCGATGAATGAACCGTTAGTAATGCAATATGCTAGGAACTAGCACTATGAAGTGTAGTGACACTAATAAGGGCCCTGGATAAATTTCTGACCTATTATGTGTCTGTGAAAGTAGATTACTTAATTCAAGAAGGTAGGAAAAATGTGTACAAATATGTTTGTTTATAAACCAAATCTTTAGCCAAGATTTCGAATGTATTAGAAATGTATTATGCACCTTGAATGAGTATAATGAAAAGATAAGAATAGGTATGAGAAAGGTTTCGGGGACGAAACCTCCTTTAAGGGGGTAGACTTGTAACACCCCAAAATTTATAAGAGATTATTTTGGTGTTTAAGAGTTTAATTTAATTAGTTAATTTTAATAACTATGATATAAGTTATAAAGAATGAAACATTTATACTAGAATGACAATAAAAGTATGTACAAGGGCTGAAAGTGTAAGTGTTATAATTAAAATAAGGAAAAAAAAAACAAAACTCAGTGGTTTGTGTGGGGGTGTGGTCGCGAGAAAGGGCAGGGGCAAAGGAGAAACCCTTCTCCTTCATTCCAACACAAGAACTCAAGAAATTAAACCTGATTTAGGGCAAAAATCGAATGCATGAGTCAAGATACCCTTTAATCTAAGTGTATTGAACATAAGGTGAGTTCAATTTTATGTTTTGAAGCTTTTGTTAAGTGGGTTTCGATTAATCAGTGAAAGTTGTATGAATCTGAGTTTGTATGTGAATCAATATCATCATGTAGAATGTGATTTATGCTCGAATTTGATTATATTGAAAGATTAAAGTAAAACCCTCTTGTGCTAGTTACATGGTAAGATTATAGTGATTCTTAGATGATGAAACTTATGAGAAATTGAAAGATGAATGTATAAGTATTAGAATTTTGGTAGATGTTCTTGATGTAGACTAAGAAGCTATGTGAAATTGGTTGAAATTGATCATGTTTGATGTGAAGGAGTAGGTTATGCATAAAGCATATGTACATAGTGCTTGAAATGTTGTATGCACACGAAGTGTTCGATTAAATGTTTGAATGGTTGTTTTTATAAATGTTGAATGAATTAGGAAGTCTTGTGATGCATGATATGTTTATAGTGAGATATGTTATGGCGCGTTCATATCATACGAGTAGGAAGGGTCTCATTGTTAATCTATACTATGTGTTGTTAGAAATTGACTAATGAGAGCCAAGTGTAGAGCATAAATTTATCATGATAGATGTTATGCGTGTTCTTGTTTACTAACAAGGATATCAATGTATGGTCATGAAAGGATAGATAACATGTCCACGGGCTCAAGCACGGAGGCTAACGGGTCAAAAGTAAGCATGGAACCTATGCTTGAACTTGGACGCTCAAGGTAAGTAAACTCCCGGACTCCATCTTTAATAGTAATGAAATTAATTGTATGATAATCATTAAAGGTTATGTTGAAATTTGTTATTGAAGATGTTATCGAATGAGTAGTATTAAGTAAGAGATTCCCGTAATCACTTCTTAGTTTGTTTAAGTAATATAATGTTTTAATTATTAAGTTCATTGAAGTTGAGGTCAAATCAATAGATTATTTTGATAAATGCACGAAAGGGTCGAATAGTTCGTAGATGAATAACAAGCCGAACATGTATAAGTTAAGAAATTCCTTAACTCGGATGTTGGATTTCAAGTTCTCATGATAGAATATTAATTTACAATCATGTAGGAAGAAACGTGACGCAAAACGGATGAAAAATGAGAGAGTTATGTCTGTTTCGGTAAGAATTAATGGCTAGGAAAAGTGCAGAGTTGACACGGCCGGGTGGTGAGCTGACACGGCCGGGTGAAGGTTCTGTCAAAAATATTATTTATGTGATTTATGCATCGTAGGCTTCGGTATATTATCCGTGGACTACGATGGGCCTCCCAAACATGATTTCGAGTGTTTCCTTGACGATTATAAGTTGTAAACCCAAGTCTAAGCCTCATGTAATTTATATAAGAGTATGATAGATGTATGTAATGAAGTTGGACATGTATTACATGTAAATGGTATACAAGAATGCGTACGGAACACGTAGGTATGAATACATGATTGTAGGTATGATTGAATGTATATTAGGTATGTAGATGTGTATGATTGTAAGTATGTATGTGTGCAAGTATGTGCGAATGCATGATTTGGATGCATTTGAGAATTAGCATTACTAATAATGCCCTTGGGTTTGGAATGTAAGTTAATTAGATGCATTTAAATGGTTGACGTCCTTTTTACGAAGATGTAGTACTTGAATATGTTGAGATTACGGGTTTTGCTAACCAAGTTATTATTGAGTATGTTTGAAAGTGCAGGTTTATGAATGTCGGACTTTCGAAGTGTTGATATAATAATGAAACGGTTGAATATTGAAAGGATAATCGGGTTGAAGTAACTTATGCGGTTAGAATATGCTATGGACGTTTTAGTTTATACAACATTTTATGTTGATCGTCATCATCTACTAACGGGTTAGTTGTATGGAAATATATGTCATACCCATTTAATTGGGTAATTGAATGCGTGAGAGAAATGAAAGTACATACACGAATGGAACTAAAGTGACGGTTTTATAAGCAAATAAGTATAATGACTAACTTTTTAAAGCTTTATTGTTGAATGTAGGTAAATCCTCAATTCAGGCGACTTGGAGAATCGGAGCGAGCACGTGTTCATGTTATGTCATACCAAACGCTTCCGCTAGATTGTTCAAATGTTTTTGGTCCAAAATTTGTTGTATTGGTTCTTAGTAGTATTTTGTCGAATGAATCGTAGAATTGTATCTAGTCTGATTATGTTTAAAACAGGGGTATGCTCGTTTTATGGACGGGTCATGCCCAAATTTTGTTAAATTAATGCACATGCGTTATTGATATCATCGTTTCAAATTCCGAAAAGTTAGACACTTTTAAGAAAATTTTTATATTTCTAGTGTCCTTTAGTCGTCCTTTATTAGACGCAAACGCGGACCTTACACTACTCATTTCCAAGGAGAAACTTTCAAGAGCACTCTGTCTCCCACTTGAAACTCTAGTGGCTTGCGTCGATTGTCGGCATAACTCTTCTGGCGATCTCGAGCCGTTTTCAATCTTTCCTTGATCTGAGTGATTTTGTCGGTGGTTTCTTGCACAATTTCAGGTCTTGATAATTGACTTTCCCCTATTTCTGCCCAGCAAACTGGAGTTCTGCATTTTCGTCCATACAGTGCTTCGAATGGGGCAGCTTCAATACTTGTATGATACCTATTGTTATAGGAGAATTCAATTAAAGGTAGGTGATCATCCCAGTTTCCACCGAAATCTATCACAGATGCCCGGAGCATGTCTTCCAGGGTTTGGATCGTCCTTTCACTTTGGCCGTCTATTTGAAGATGATATGCAGTACATAGATTTAGTCGGGTTCCCATGGCTTCCTTGAAACTTGTCCAGAAGTGGGAAGTGAAACGACTATCCCTATCCGATACAATGGATAGTGGAACTCCATGTAAGGATACTATTTCGTCGATGTACAACTTTGCTAACCTTTCCATGCTAAAGGTTTCTTTCATGGGTAGAAAATGAGCTGATTTGGTTAATCGATCCACAATTACCCAAATCGTGTCATTACCTTTTCTGGTCTTGGGTAACTTAGTAACAAAGTCCATTGTTATGAGCTCCCATTTCCATACAGGCATTTCTAATTGCTGAAGTAGACCTGAAGGTTTTTGGTGTTCTGCCTTAACTTGTGAACAAGTAAGACATTTAGAAACATATCTAGCTATGTCCTTTTTCATTCCTATCCACCATAAATTATTTCTTAAATCATGGTACATCTTATTGTTACCAGGATGCATGGTATACCTAGATTTATGGGCTTCCTCTAAAATCTTATTTCTTAATTCTCCCTGTTTAAGTACCCAAATTCTTTTCTTATGGAATCTCCAAATTCCATCACTTCCTTGTTCTAATTCTTTTATTCGTCCTTTCATTCCTTCAGCATCATCCTTGATTGCTGTTTCTTGAATGCTTTTCAGTTATTCCATTAAGTCTAATTGTAAACTTAATCTAAGAGCACGAACTCGTCGTTGTTTCTCATGATACTTACGACTTAAGGCATCTGCAACTACGTTTGCTTTTCCTTCGTGATATTGGATATCACAATCATAGTCACTTTAGGATTTCGATCCATCTTCTTTGCCTCATGTTTAATTCTTTTTGCCCAAATATGTACCTTAAACTTTTCTGATCCGTATAGACAGTAAACTTACTTCCGTACAGATAATGTCTCCAAATCTTAAGGGCAAAAATTATGGCTCCTAATTCTAAGTCATGAGCCGTATAGTTTTCTTCGTGCTTTTTCAATTGCCTTGAAGCATACGCAATTACCTTTTTGTGTTGCATTAGCACACATTCTAATCCTAGTTTTGAAGCATCACAATATACTTCAAAATTTTCCGTTCCATCTAGTAAGGCTAGGATTGGAGCATTTGTTAATTTCTGCTTTAAAATCTTAAAAGCCTCATCTTGTTTAGGTCCCCATTCAAACTTAACTGCTTTACAGGTTAGCTTAGTTAAGGGTACAGCTATCTTGGAAAAATCCTTAATAAACCGTCTATAATATCCGGCTAATCCTATAAAACTTCTAATTTCCATAGCTGATTGCGGAACCTTCCATTTGGTGATCGCTTCTATCTTAGCAGGATCTACATGGATGCCTTTGTGCTTCACCATGTGTCCTAAAAATTATACCTCTTGTAGCCAAAATTCACACTTCGAGAATTTGGCATAAAGTTTCTCCTTTCTTAACAAAGTTAAGAGTACATGCAGGTGCTCACAATGTTCCTCCTGGCTTTTGGAATAAATAAGTATATCGTCAATAAAGACAATTACAAATTTATCCAAATACGGTTTACAGATCCTATTCATCATGTCCATAAATGCTGCAGGAGCATTTGTTAGTCCGAAGGGCATGACTGTAAACTCGTAATGACCATAACTAGTTCTAAAAGCGGTTTTAGGTATGTCTTCTTCATGTACCTTCAATTGATGATATCTGGAGCGTAAATCGATTTTAGAAAAGTATCTAGCTCCTTGAAGTTGATCAAAGAGATCATCGATCCTAGGTAATGGGTATCGATTCTTAATTGTAACCTTATTTAATTCCCTATAATCGATACACATTCTCATTGAACCATCCTTTTTCTTTACGAACAACACTGGTGCTCCCCAAGGGGATGAACTAGGTTGTATGAATCCTTTACTTAATAATTCATCTAATTGTTTCTTTAATTCTAACATTTCGGTGGGTGCTAACCGATAAGGTGCCTTGGCTATCGGTTCAGTTCCAGGAATTGGATGAATCCTAAATTCTACTTCCCTATCAGGTGGTAACCAGGTAGTTCTTCTGGGAATACCTCGGGGTATTCTGATACTACTGGAATTTCTTTGAGTTCCTTACCTTTCGTGTTAATGATTACCGAAATCATATACACTACTTCTTGTTTTCTTGAATAACTGGCCAACTTCATCACTGAAATGAATTTCAGTGGCTTTCGTGGCTTATCTCCTGTAATTACCACTAATTTTCATGTGGGTGTATGTATTTCTATGGAATTCTTATCACAAAGAATTCGAGCATGGTTGGCTACTAACCAATCCATTCCTAATACCACATCAAATCCGGCTAAATCCATAGGTAATAGGTTTGCAGAAAATTTATGGCCTAAGAGTTCTATCTTTCCTTCTCGCAAAACCTTATCTATTTTAGCAGAATTCCCATCTGTCCTTTCGACTGTAAAAATCTGCCTAAGGTTGGTTAAAGGTAAGTTAAGTGCTTGGCAGAATGAAGTATTTATAAAACTTTGGTTTGCACCAGAGTCAAATAATACTTTTGCATAAACGTCATGAACTAGGAACGTACCAGCTATCACGCCAGGGATTAGTTCGGCTTCCTGAGTAGTTAACTGGAAGGCTCTTGCGTTTCTCTTGGTAGTTCCGTCTGCAAGTTTGGTTTTATTGTCAGCTGGTTTGACCAGTTTTGGGCAATCTGGCCTAAAGTGTCCAGCTTCTCCACAGTTGTAGCAGACTGTTGCTTTCTTCTTCCTGCAATCTTCTTCTTGATGCCCCGGAATTTTGTAGAAATTGCAATATCCTTTGCATCTTCCAAAATGCTTTCTTTTGCAAGTATTGCAAAATGGAACAGTGGAAGATTGCCCAGTTCCCTTTTTCTTGAAATTGCTACGGTTACCCATACGGAATCCCTGGGTAATCTTTTGGGCCACTTCTTTTTTCCGGGTTTCTTCTCTTGTGCGTACCAGTCCGTCAGTTAGGGTGTTAGCTAATTCCACAGCATCGTCAATTGTGCGAGGTCTCGCAGCTTTAACGATAGCTTGAATTTCGCCAATCAATCCCCAAATATAACGAGAAATAAGTACCGATTATGGCGAAGCCAGGGTTGGTACTACTCATGCATATTCAAAGAGTGTCGAAGTATACCCTCGACAATCTACATCCATCATCCGGTGGTTCAGGAACTTATTTGTCATTTGTTCCTTTTCATATTCGGGACATAATTTTCGTTCTACTAGTTGCTTAAATTCTTCCCAACTCATGGCATAGGCCATATTTCTTCCTTTGGCTTGAAGTACCGTATTCCACCATTCTAGCGCCCCTTTTTTAAAAAGATGCGACGCGTACATGACCTTGTCTTCCTCGACACATTTACTTATCATAATTACTGCTTCGGTTTTCTCCAACCAACGCAGTGCCGCAGTCGCCCCTTCATTGCCTGCAAATTCAGCTGGTTTACAGGCAAGAAATTCCTTGTAAGTGCAACCAGGCGTTGCAGCTTTCATTCTTTTTAAATTTGGGCTTGCAATATATTATCGTTATTGTTATTGTTGTTGTTGCCGCCTTCGTTTACACTATTACTGAAATTGTCACCGTGTGTGCGTTTGCTAGGAATAATTTGTTGAGGTTCAACTGGATTTCAAGCAGCAGCAAGTATGGCTGGAATAGCATTGGCTATTCCCTGAGCAACGATATTCTCGATATCTTGCCTATTCAGAAATTGATCTTCATTGTTATGCTCAGATTGATTAACTTCATTATCGGGTTCATTACCAGCGTGTGCCATCTGGTAATTAATTTATATAAGTAATTAGTATAAAATAATTAATAATCAAACATAACAAAATAATTGCACATAAGCACATTAACAAGCATAGCCAAAATTGTCGATTTTTCGATTTCCATTTTTATATATTATATTATGTATCCATACACACCGTTATCTTACAAAAGTTTTATTTTTAGGTTTTACACATAATTATATTTTTATGATTATATTATTATTAAACAAACACACCACACCACCACATATGTTCCCTGTTAGCTGGCACCTCAGAATCGACGTTCCCTCTCGTCATACTTCCAGGAGATTTGTTCTCCCACCTCCCGGATCCTATTCCCTGCATCTATCAGCTCCTCGCCAAAATGGCGGAGTTCAACTAAGTTTTTATTACTCATTGGTGGGTTTGGTGCAGGTTCTGGGTCGAACTGAGGGAAAAAGGTATACGGATTATTTAGGAGGTTTTGAAACTGCCAGTCGTTTGTCCACCATTCATCCATTTCTCCTAGAGGTTGAGTGTGGATAAGAGGGTCTGGGATGGCTGGTTCCAAATTTACTGGAAGTTGGGTTTCAGCAGGATAAGGGAAGTGGTTTTCATTGATAGGCCTAAGGATATCACAATTTGCCAGTATGCGATCTAGTTCTTCCTGCAGTGGCAATTCGTCGGCTTGTTTAAAACTTTCCCCAATTTCTATTCCTGCTTGCTTAGAATTTTCCTCAATTTCGACCCCTTTTCCTTTATCCAGGGGATTTTCTATCTTGGGAACTCTCCTAGTTGCTGGTTTCCTTCTGCGCACACGCCTCCAGCCCACAAATCTTCTTCTTTTCTTTGGCTTCGATTTCTCCGGAGGTGGAGCATGGAATTCCATAGGTTCCTCAACATCGGCCAAGTAACCAGTAAAGTCTCTGGAAACTTCCACTTTCACAGGATAGAGATTGAGATTCTGAAGAGCTTCAGATAACTCATTCATGCTGTTTAGCATATATGCAAAATGCGCACAAATTGCTAAGTTAAAAATTTCACAGAAGAATATTTAATATAACTATTCAAGTATTATTGCACATGTCTAATACAAAGTACAACAAAATTTCAAAATATACTAGGGTTGTGTATTCATAATTTATTGTATTTTCTTCTACTACGTGGTTTATTTAAAGGGCAAATTTTCTTTAAAGTTTCTGGCTTGTAGGTGATATGGGTGCTAGTACTGGGTCAGGGTATTTAAAAGTTAGCATTTACTGCTGTAGTGGCTAACATATAAAGATCTGCCCATTTTTCATCTAACTCTTCTTCCCATGGTGGGTTATTCCCTATTTCCTGAGTTTTCTTAAGAATCATCACTTCTTTTGGTTGTGACTTCTTCATTTTCTCTTGACTTTTTCTAATAATTCAACTTCTTTTATTAGGGGTAAGTGGTTTTTTAAACTGTGTCTTACGAACAAATATTCCCTCCTCAGTATCTGCTGAGTATCTTGAGGAATTTGATTGGGATGAAGTTCCCTTATCTTTCGGGGAACTATCTAATTTAAGATAGATATCCGAAATTCTTTGCTTAGCCATACTGTATATTAACAGATAGTCAAGATAAAACACATAATCATAAAATGACAAATCAGAAAATTAAGTATTTTGAAATACTTAATTGGCTTAAATCAGTGGCTCTGATACCACATTTTCCTGTCACGGCCCCAACCCCGGTTTTACCCGGTCAGGAGCCGCGGGACAGGAACCCGTGGTATTTATTAATTGATGCGACAGCGGAAGATTTATAGCAGGATCTTTTAAAACTTGAAAATGCCCGATTATTTTATTTCATAATTCGGGATAAACCCCGTAATTTATAATAGAGGAATTTTACTAGGAAATTCCCAGATTTATAAAACATGTTTATTCATTTTAACTGAGCCACCTCTTCAAGCTTGTTAGTGCTCCGTAGCACATTTTCCTTGATTTACAGTAGGTCGCCTGAAGCATGTTTTAAAAATATTTTATCAGCGGGGAAATACTGGTGAATCATTCATTTTAATAAAATGACGCATAGTTATAAATTACAACATAAGAGCGATTACAATGGCTTCTATCTTATTTTTATCTGGCGCCGTGTCACCTCTTGGTGACGATGGTCATACCACTATTGGGTCTTTCCCCAAGTAGTGATGATTATCACTGTTAGGATTTATTAGCCTAACCTTGAGAAATTAGTAATGTGCACAATACCCCACTAGCCAGTGATTCAAGATAACCACGACTTAATCCCTGTAATTATAACCTTTGAAAATAATGGAGTATTGTAAAATACTTTTAATAAAAGAGAATGACTCACATTGCAGATTTATACGGGCAGAGTTTAGCCTACTGATTAGCCTTGTAACCTAATTTAAATAACAATGCACACGAACTAGGTCAGTACCTAATACAACATTTACGATAACTCACGATATTAAAACCTTCACAACGAATGACAAAGTGCAATACTTAAACATCCATCGAATTCACGACGAATGACAAAGTATAACCCAAGTTTGAGCAGCACTTAAACATTCATCGAATAGTTTCAATCGATCGGACATTGAATCGTAGCAGCGATCGAGTTAATACCCTGTATCGTAGCAGCGCCTCGCTATTATAAGAGTAAATTTCGAATTTAAGCAGTGAGAATTCGTTTTTGAGTTTTGGTTTCGACATCAGTGAACTGCTCATGACCCGTTCTATTTATAGCAGAAATTTGGGTCTCACGCGGCCCGCGTGAACCCTTGCTCGACCCTTACGCGGCCCGCGTGGCCACCTAGTCTACGTGTAGGTTTGCTGGGTTACGCGTAGGGTTGCCACTCGGATGCCACGTGGATCTGGACACTTATCCGGTCAAACTTCACTTTGACACGGCCCGCCTGAAGATCAAAAATCTGATTTTCTTGATTTTTTATAAGGAATAGGGTTTCAGGGGTCCAGATTTTCATTTACGGGTCGTTTTGGGACATTTTTGAAGGTCCTTACATCTACCGGAGAGTGATGGCCGGAACATGGATCTTGACATAAATGTTATTGTGGGCGGTTAACAGATCGGGCTGGAGTGGTTCCCACCTGATCAGAATGGCTGTGTGTCGATGAGTTTACCATTGTCTCGATGCGTACCAGACCGTCATCGTTAAACTTAGAAATTTTACAAAATGATAAACGAAACAAGGATCGTCCGATCGAGCGGCGATCCGATCAGACAGCCGTCCGATTGGACAACCACCCGATCAGGTGACACTTGTCTTGTAGCCTTGAAACCTCGAAACCTCCCAACACTTAGAAACTTTCTCTCAGAAACTTGAAACTTGGAACCCTTGATCGAATGGCAACCCGACCGGATAGCCATCCGATCGAGCAGCCACCCGACCAGAGGGACCAAAACACTTGACACTTGGGTCGAGTGACCACCCAATCGGACAGCCATCCGATCGGACAGCCACCCGCTCCCAGTAACACTAAGCCACCCGATCGACTGGCAATCCGATCGGACAACCATCCGATTTAGGTGACTGAACCGACACTTTGCGTAATCTCGTTTTCTATCCGACACTTATCCTATTGTAATCTATTCAGGCTAATTCTAAAAGAGCTCCCTTTGATCCAATAACAATCTATACTGTTAAGCAATCACTGTGAGTATACTTGATCCCTTTTTGCTTTAGACTTTGGGATGTAACATGTATTATTAAACTACGATACTTGAATCTTTTGAAATCTAAACTATATCCTATGTGTATGTGAAACTTGTGATTCTTGACTCTTTGTGCTATGTGACGTTTAATCCAGAGTGTGTAGTTCCGCCTTAACAATAGTAGCGCTATAGGAGGTGCACCTCTCCCATTATTCTCGCGGGGGGGGGGGGGGGGTTATTGTTAGGAGGATTCTAGTTTGCCTTGAGTCTTGGGTAAACACCAAAGCATCGGGATACTTGGGCTATCACTGCGTGGACTGCGACACTAGCACGGCTGAAACTATTTTGCTACATTTACATATGGATACGAGTTGTTTTTAATCTATTATGCTGAAACTATTTTGTTACATTTACATATGGTTGTTTGGTTTAGACAATGCATGGAATCAATTTAAACTCTATTGAAATATCTAGTGTTATGAAGTCTCATGAGCAATCTGAACGCTTAGTGCTTGCACCCCGATGTTTCCGCCATCGGTTGGGGTGTGACAACTTTGATACCTGGTGAATGTTATGCTATGATACTTGATTCTTAATACTAGATTCTTGATGCTTGAAATCTTGATTCTTGACACTTAGTACTATGAGACTTGATTCTTGATACTTAACTCTAGAAACTATGATTCTTGATACTTGATACTTGATACTTGGAAACTATGATTCTTGATACTTGGAATCTAGATTCTTGACTCTTGATACTTTGGTGCTTAACTCTTGAGACCCGTGAAACTTGAGACTTGGTTGAACGAGAGACTGGAGTCTTGTTACTGGCAGAAATTATGAAACTTGGAAACTAATGTGTTAATGATATACTCTAGTTATGTGATACTATTACCCAATAATAGGCAACGCAACGCTTAATCTAACTCACAAAACGAAACAAAGATGGGAACGCGGAAAGGATGGGATTGACCGAATGGAAATCCGAACGGATGACCATCCGAACGAATGACCATCCGATCGGATGACCATCCGATCGGATGACCATCCGATCGGAGGGCCATTCGATCGAAGTGCCATCTGATCCGCTGCACATCGCCTTTATCTCCTCCTTGCACTATAAATAGGAGCTGTCACATCATTTCTCACTGATGTGACAGCCTCCTTCGACCAGACGCACACACTCCCCATTTTCTCTCATTTCTCGGCGATTTCGGTACGTTTTACACTAGATTCTTGTACATCTTTGATCTATACACTATTCTCTACGTGATTCTCCTTTGAAATCACACTTTTCACCGTGAAATCTCTGAGATTTGAGCCCATGAGGATGACGTCATCATGGCGGTTTGTATGAACTGTTGTGTGATGTCATTCTAAGTCAAGATCTAGCTCAGATCTAAGGAATTTCATGCATTTCTACATTGAATCTTTACTAAATATGGACTTTTAGCTAAAACTTATGTTTCCCTTCATCTTGATCTTAAACTTTTACTTCAAACGGTGGAATCCGGACCCAAACGGATTGTAGACTTGATGATTAGTCTGGAATCGGCTTGGAAAATGGATTGATACCGGAGAAGATGACCGAAGTACGGATTACAACATAAACCCAATCAAGAATAGACACCTGAACGGACTAGGGTGGTTCCCATTCGATCAGACTGGCTGAACATTGATGTGTTTACCATTGTCTCAAGATGTACCATGTCGTCACCGTCAAACCCGAAACTTAGAAACTTTACAAATTGCAAAACGGAACGAGTCATGATGATCGAATGGCAATCCAATCGGACTACTGTCATCCGATCGAAGTGACATGTGCCTTGAAACCTTTCAACACTTAGAATCTTTTGAACTGAGACCTTGAATCTTTGAAACCTTGGAACTTTGGATCGAATGGCAATCCGATAGAACTGTCGTCTGATCGGATGACCATCCGATCGAAGTGGCCTCAGTTGAACACTTGACTTAACTTTTTGGAATCTCACACCTGGATCGAATGACCATTCGATCGAATGGTCGTCCGTACGGATGACCATCCGATCGGATGGCAATCCGTCCCCCACTCACTATAGTCACCTTAATCGAATGGCAATCCGATCGGACTACTGTCCGATCGAACTGCCATCTGATCAAGAGACTGATCTGACACTTTGCTTGAATCTCGCGATTCTACTCGACACTTATCTATTGTAATCTAATCAGGCTAAACCTAAAGAGCTCCCTTTGATCCAATAACAGTTAATATGTTAAGCAATCACTGTGAGTATACTCGATCCCTTTTTGTTTTAAACTATGGGATGCAACATGTATTCTATTAAACTATGAAACTTGATATTTTGAATCTAAACTCTATCCTATGTGTATGTGAAACTTGTGATTCTTGATTCTTTGTGCTATGTGAACGTTTAATCCAGAGTATGTAGTTCCGCCTTAACAATAGTAGCGCTATAGGAGATGCACCTCCCCGTTATTCTTGGGGGTATCCGGGTATTATTAGGAGGATTCTAGTTTTCCTTGAGTCTTGGGAAAACACCAAAGCATCGGGACACTTGGGCTATCACTTGGACTGTGAACACTAGCATGGCTGAAACTATTTTGTTATCATTTACATTATGGATATGAGTTCTTTTAATCTATATGCTACATACTCAAACTTGTATACTCGCCAGTACGTTTTTGTACTGATTTTATTTTAATACATGTTGCAGGCTGACAGGATGCTAGGATTCTTGAAACAAGCTAGGATGAAGCCTAGAAATTACATTTAGCTAATCTAGAAACTTTTGAAACTATGTTGATGTTTTGATAATTTGTGATCATGGTTTTATGTTGTTTAGACAGTTTTTGCATGAATCAATTTAATTACTATTGAAACTATTAGTGTTATGGAAACTCGTGAGCAATCTGAACGCTTAGTGCCGCAACCCGATGTTTCCGCCATCGGTTGGGGTGTGACAGATTGGTATCAGAGCCATAACTATAAGGAATTAGGATAAGTAGGAATATTTGCCCTAGTCTGTAGTTCTAGGAATCTTGATTCTTATCTATTGTTTAAGACTTATGCATTCTATCGTATCTGCTTCCTAGCAGCACATTTTCCTGTTAAACTTACATGTCTTTCCTAAGGTTGACACAATATACACTTGATACTTTGAAAACACTGCTAATCAGTGTTTGTATTTTGCACGAAATTTGTCCTCAAGACAGGAGTGACGTCCGAACCTTGATGGGAAATTTCCTGATTATATTCTAGTAGGTCTTATCTGCTGATAAGTACCGACGCTATTAGGGTACGATGTTGTCAAGATAGAGGTGAAACTCAGACCTTGATAACTAGTCCCACTCTTTGATTTTTACGTCTCGCCAAAGTCTCGAAATTCCCAATCAATTAGGAACGTGAAATGACCAAAAGGACGAATATCGTAGGCCTAACATCGATGACGTATTTGTCTAAGTAAGTCAAGACACGTTGCCTTAATTCGAAAGGGGTTCGAATCACTTTGGTTAGTCACCATTCCTCTACCCGGAACAATCCTATGTTTTATGAGCCTATCTTTTATGTTATCTCGATTTTAATGTGTGGTTTTAAGCTCGATTCTTCGTTATTTTGAGACTTTTTACACAACTCGCACGCGTGTCCGCAATCTAAAACATTAATTCTAATCCCAGAATCAAACTAAATTTATGAAGTTTTATTCATCATGTTAATCTATGTCATTCACTAAAAATAATCTCATTCGCTAAAGACACTCATTCACTAAAGGATACTCATTCGTTAAAATAAACCCTCTTTCGCTACATGATGTTTCATTCGCTAACATGTGTTCATTCGTCTCAAGTGTTTTAGCCTGAGGATGTTAATTTCAAACTGATTCGTCTCGATGTATTGAGTCCTGATGTGACCAAGACACAATCATCTTAAAAAAATATATATATTTGAAAAACTTTCATGAACAAAAATTTTTCTGGAAATTCATAACAATGGGATGATTGTTGTGGTAAATTTTGGCAACATGTTTTTCTGGATTATATGTATTCGGTTTTCAACGTCAAATATGGGTGTTCGGGAATCTGTTAGATCAGTTCGTGATGTTGGAAATGTGTTTTGTTTAAGACTGTGGGGATGGTATTCTTGGATCATTCTAGTTGTCTGATGATCTGACGTTCTTGATGTGTGACTATTATGGGCCAAAATGTTAAATTTCCGCATTTTGAAGATGTTGTGAATTTACTAAGAATTAGGGGGAATTAAAATTTCTGAATTTGAATCATTCTTAGAAATTCAGGTGATACTGCAATTCGGGTGGAACTGACATGCCTCATGAATCCTCATCGACAAAACATGAAAGTTATTTTTGGTTTTGTGAAAGCATAAAAACGAAGTTGTATTTAATGATATCAAACCAAGATCAAGTTTCTTTTGGGACGATGGATTAATAATAGGGGTGATGGTCGTCGTCAAGTCATGCAAAAACCTATTAACCTATACAGCTAGGGTATGGTATCACAAGAAACATGTACGTAGTATTTTGTATATTGTTTGATTATAAAAATTAAATTGCAAAATGTACTCGACCAACACAGTTTGATAAATATTAAAGTGTGGGATAATCGGATATAAATGCTACACATCAAAGTTAAACAATGATAACGAAACCTTAATCCCAACGATGATCATATGAAAGTAACTACTGAATTAAAACAAGTAAACTTTGTAAAAATTTTAACTTTACATCGAAAAATATATCTAAAAAAGCTACGAAGTAAATTTTTTCCTGTTCTTTTTTCTTTTCAATTTAACCTGCACAAACCACCAACCCATCAGCATCCTCCAGCTCTTTTGTTGTTCCTCGATCTCCACCATCGCAGTCGAAAAACTGCTTTCCGTGAATCAATAATGCCCCTAACTCTAAAGTGGCAGACAATAGTATGGTTTTTCCAGAGGAACGCCTAAGCCAAACTCTCTGAAGCCAGCATGGCCACATGGGTCTCCAATTCAAAGAGTGTGGTGGCCAAACACAAGAAAATCGTTGTTTAAAAAAAATGTGCCCCTAACTGCTAGTACATAATAAATATAGCCCAAGCCCACTTTCATATTTAGTAAATAATTTTGTTATGATGCGTTTTTTTTAATTCCCTTGTAACCGAGCCCATGAATAAATTTAGCCCAAGCCCACTTTCAAGTTCCTTCAATTTCATGTTAGTAAATAATTGTATGTTATGATGCGTTTTTTTAATTCCCTTGTAACCGAGCCCATGAATAAATTTAGCCCAAGCCCACTTTCAAGTTCGGTCTTCAATGGATTCAAGTGGCTCTCGTTGTTCACACTTAACAGTAGAGGTGCACAAACAGGTTAATTTTAATAACTGGTTTGGTTAACCGGTTATACCGGTTAATTTGACTTTTTGACTTTAACCGGTTTATGTTGTGACCGGTTATCTTAACTGATTATTTTTTTAACTGGTCCGGTTAATTACTTTAACCGTTTTTTTTTTTGTTTTTTTTTTTTTTTCAATTTTTTCGGTTAACCGGTTGCCGGTTAATAACTTGTTCCTATACTAAATATCAATAACCGGATACTAATCTACGGTTAAAAATAACTACTAACCGGTTATTTTATGCACCTCTACTTGACAGACCCCTTCATTGCCAAAATAATTGATTTGCTCTTTCGAATAAAATGTACATAGCTGGTTCAATCCAAATTGATAGATTCGCATATGTAGTTGAGTCCATCACACTAATATATAGTAATCATTCCTCTATTGGCCTCTAGCATCTTCTTCTTAGAGGGGAAGGGGTGCTCAGACCGGCTATCCTAACCCTCTCCAATCTCCTTGCGTCACGTCACTTAGACCATTCACTACCCTAAATTACCCGATTTAATGATGCCACTACCCTAAAACATGGACCCCACCATTTTACCCCACACTCACTCTCCATACGCACAACCCTCTTTATCTCTCTCCTACGTTCACACACAAACCATCGGCAACCACAAACACCACCCCCTACCCGCAGGACTGGCGGTGTGCGGGCTGCGGGTAAGGGGGTACCCGAAGGCAAGGGTCAGGGGTGTGGTTTGTTATCGAATTTATGTTCCTCAAACATAATGTACGATTTAATCATTCAAGTATTCAGTTTCTTTTATTAGTGTTATTTGATCATACATTTTAAATTATTCTATAGTCGCTCAATATATATGTATTTTGTGTCATTTATATATCAATTTTGACTAGAAGCGCCGCGAAAGATAAAAATACGCTTACATTTTTCACGGAAAAACAACAATTTAACATATATATTTGAACAACGAATATAACATTTGGATTAGGATCAAATACAAAGGATCCTAATTGTAAGAAGTGTAAGAAGGATTTATAGAGTGACACGTGTCCAATAACCTAAAAAAACCCACTACAAAAAAAAACCTTAAACATCCACCACCACCAAAAATCTAACCCCCCCCCCCCCCCCCCCCCATCAGCCACCCAAAAAAAAATTTTTTTTTTTTTTTGCCGAGGGGGTGGGGGGTGGGGGTTTAGGTTTTTGGGTGGTGGTGGGGGTGGGTGTTTAGTTTTTTTTAGGTTTTTTTTTGGGGGGGGGGGGGGGGGTTAGTTTTTTTTAGGTTTTTGGGGGTGGGGGTGGGGGGTGTTAGGTTTTTTGGGGGTTTTTTGGTGAGGTATAGTTTTTTTTTTTTTTTTTTTTTACCGGGGGGGGGGGGGTGTTTAGGTTTTTGGTAGTGATGTAGTGGGTTTAGTTTTAGGTTATTGGACACTTGTCACTCTATAAATCTTTCTTACACTTCTTACAATTAGAAGGCTTTGTAGAATAACTTGACCCTATAACATTTTATTCAAGTGTAAAGTTACCGGCCAGGAAAAAGATAGGTGATGCGTGAGAGATTGTTTCCTTTTGACTATCTTTCATAATGTGGGCATGTTTGGGTAAGCTTTTAGAAACAACTTATTGACTTATTGGCTTCTTGGAAAAGTCAGGATTTTGTGACTTATTGACTTATTGGTTTTTTTCCCTCACATACACCCTCTTTGCCAAACATCATTTTAGAGCTTATGACTTTTCAAAAAGCCAATAAGTCAATAAGTTGTTTCAAAAAGCTTACCCAAACATGCCCTGTGTTGTATAAAATTGTTTAAATATAAAAATGAACCTCGTTTATTGAATTCGAAACCCAAAATATTGCAAAATCTTGAAGAATTCCTTAAAAACTAAAAACTAATCTTGAAGAATTCCTAAAAAACTAAAAACTATAAAAATTAGTATTATTATAAAAAAATAAAGAAACACTATATAACTATAAAAATAAAGATATTAAATAAAAAGCATATTACTTCAATTCTTTAAAACTTTTTGTGTTAGATAGCCTCGCCTAAGTTTTCGTAATGAAAATTATTTCAGACATGACATATATCAACAACGTATATATGTGGTATAACAACAAAGTTAAACGTGCAATGGGTTACATTTAAAAATAGTCGTTATTTTTATAAAGAATATGTCATAGTCATACACATTTTAAAGAGAAAAAATGTTCAATTTTGCAGTGGAACTTAAAAAAAATAGTGAGGTACATAAAGGTTTATAAGTTTAGAAAATTGATGGAACCAGAGTTACTGAATCACTACCCTTGTCTATATAAATCTCATGTGTAGCGTGTCACATTCTCACTGCTTTCTACGTTTTTAGGTTCAAAAACAGTCCCTTGTATGCTTTATTTAC
Source organism: Helianthus tuberosus (assembly GCA_030545235.1). Classification (NCBI taxonomy): domain Eukaryota; kingdom Viridiplantae; phylum Streptophyta; class Magnoliopsida; order Asterales; family Asteraceae; genus Helianthus; species Helianthus tuberosus. The sequence goes on along the minus strand of JARYGA010009848.1, from coordinate 13,114 downwards.
ATATCAGCGTTCAGAGTGAAGATAAATGGTTCTCATATTGTATGTTGCCATGTCAATTACCTTTTCAAAATACCAATAAACAAATTGCGTAAGTGACATCCTTGCTCCTTGTTGCAACTTTCCTTAACCTGAAAATCAACACACTTTTTGTTAACTTGAAAGACCCCAGTAATACACTACTAAACTGTAGAATCTTGATTTACAAATACCCTTGCTAAGAAGTAATCTAGATTTACCGATGCCCTATCCAAATATAATCAGTGTTTAAGGCATGTCCAGTTAGATTGTGCTCACCAAAAGTGCTTCGGTGACACCTGCCGCATCACGCGGGCCAACCCACTAGTGTTATATGTTGCGTAAGTCATATTCCACATAACCAAATTGCGTTATAGACATCCTTGCTCCTTGTTGCAATTTTTTTAACCTAAAAATCAAGACCTCACTAATACACTACTAAACTGTAGACTCTTGATTTACAAACACCCTCAGGTGCAATCGAGCTCGTTTAACTTTTGAAAGCTCAAGCTCGGTTCGTATGTAATTTTTCAAGATCAAGCTCAGCTCGTTTATTATTTGCTAATTCCTTTATATTAATTATAATTATTGTTTTTATATATAGTTTAGTTATTTTTCAATTTTTTATAAACAGCAAGCTCGTGAGACGGTTCAAGCTCGATAAGTGAAGCCCGGGCTTATTTACGTTTATTTTACGAGCTTGTTTTTAGGCTCGGGCTCGAGCTAAAGCTCAACTCTTTCGAGCTTTTTTCGAGCCGAGCTCGTTTGCACCCCTATTGCTAAGCAGTAGAATCTGGATTACCAATGCCCTCTGCTAAATGATTTGGCTACACCATATTTTACAAGAACATATAAAAAGCACCAATAAATTGCAACCCAACAAGTTTTTTTCTAAAACAGATAAAAAAAAAGGCATGTAACATAAACCTGCCTATTACCCCTACTATAGAAACAGAAGACAACAGCTTCTACCAAGCAACTTATAAAACACTTGACTACCACCAAAATGTACCCATTTCACTTGGTTCATCTTCCTATTCTTCTTTTCAGTCTTTTACCCAGTCTTCAGAGTCTCCGTTGACTTTTCCGTTACACTTTCGGGTTCTTCAGCAGCATTTCCACTCCCAGATTCTTTCACATTATCACCTAGAGATTTAGTTTTAGTTTTACTTTTGCTTCCTTTTTTACCCCTAGAATACACCATCTTTTTCGGTGTTGCTTTTTTGTCGTCTTTCTTCGTCTCTTTGTCTGCCTTTGACTCAACTTCTTTGGCGCTGACTTTGTTTTCACCCTCGGCCCTGTTTAAAGATATCAATATTGTCAAGTTTGAGAAACATCGTTGTAATGTAAATACATAAAAAATAAAAATAAAAAAAGATTAACGATAGGTAACAAACGCGTACATGTCCGGAAGAATATCAGTATTTTGAACTTCAACCGCAACCACAACCTCCTTGTTTGGTGTAGAAAATTCTTTTATAAATTCCCACTTTTCTTTCCTTAGATTCAAGGTTTCTTCATCATCATCCACATACAAAACCTATTTATCATATCCACGTTAAACATATCGGTTAAGCTGGTAGTTATGATTGACAAAATGTAACTTAAACTTGTATATAGTAAGTAGTAAAATAAGTAAATAACCTTATGCTTGTTTTCTGCAGAATTGAAGGATTCAACAACACCTTCATAATACCTACAAGCAAGGATGTATAATTGTATATATCAGCAATATTGCATGAGAAACTTTAAATATGTTAAAGAGAAGTGCATACATTTTATCTTCGGGCCACCAAACTTTGACTTTTTGACCAACCAAACTATCATCATACTTTATAGTCTCCGTTACCTGCAAAATCATAACAATAATGATAGGATCCAACCTTTAGATGTTGACTACAAGTTATAACCTATGAGGAACGAGTTACGGGTTAGGAATACCTACTTTCTTTTTAGTAACGGAGCGTTTCCGTTTTGAACCCGTCGAAAGGGCTCCCTCCAAGTTGCCTTTCACTTTAGTAGCCTTTTTTAGCACCGACTGTAGCGAAACATCCATACCCTAACAATCAAAAAAGGTAAATAACTTTAGTACAAAAAAGGAAAGTAAACACTCATAGTAAAAATCTTACATCGTCATCTTCAGATAAAGATTTCGTCTGATTCTTCTCTTCAACGTTTTTACCACGTCCCTGCTTTCTTCCGTCTTTGATCTTTGACCGTGATTTGACCACGGAAGAACTGCTTTTACTAACTCTTTGGGCAGACAGCTTTAGCGGTATATTGTCCGAATCCGTTTCAGTTTCCTCCTCATCTCTATTTTCTGACACGTTACGTATTTTGCGGTCTGAATCAGTTTCAGTTTCCTCTTCTTTATTTTCAGGCGGCTTAAGCGGAGTGTTGTCTGAATCAGTTTCCTCATCTTTGTTTTCGATATCTTTGTCTTCACTAGACTTCATTATTACCCTACTTTTCTGCACCTTCTTACCAGACGGTTGTTTAGCAGCTGAATCAGTTTCGTTATCTTTCTTACGGGACCGCTTTGCAGGTTTAACCTTTGAATCCCCTGCCTCTGCCTCTTTGTTATCATCCGGTTTTGACTTCTTTGACTGTTTTGACTTAAGCGGTGTGTTGTCTGAATCAGTTTCCTCATCTTTGTTTTCGATATCTTTGTCTTCACTAGACTTCGTTATTACCTTACTTTTCTGCACCTTCTTACCAGACGGTTGTTTAGCAGCTGAATCAGTTTCGTTAGCTTTCTTACGGGGCCGCTTTGCAGGTTTAACCTTTGAACCCCCTGCATCTGCCTCTTTGTTATCATCTTGTTTTGACTTCTTTGACTCTGGCACTTCCTCACCAGACACCTTAGGCTTCTTAGCCACTGAACCTCCACCACCAACTTTTTTGCGTGACCTTTTAGCCGGTTTTGGCCCTGAATCACCAGTTGTAACCGAAGGTTTATTGTTATTCTCCTCGGCCTTTTCGGTTAATTTTCTTATGCGTTTAGGTGACCTCATTTCCGGGTCACTCGTCACTTCATTTACTGCGGTCAATGCAACAACTGTTAATGGCGGATCAGTTCGAGTCAATCTCTTTTTCTTTGACCGGATCCCTTTCTTAATTTGAACTTTAGTTTGGGATTCTTCTTGTTGGCTGCCACTTTGTGTTGGAGCATTTGCGACCTCACTTTCTAACGTCTTTTCAACAGAAACCACAATTTCAGTGCTTTTTTCGGCTGTATTCTCAACATGAACGGTTTCAACAACAGGTTCGGCTGATTTTGCCAATGTATCATTCGTATCTCCCGTACCATTAACGTCAACAGCTTCCTCTGGATTTTTAGACTGCTGGGCATCAACATTTTCTTCGTTCCCAGTGACCATATCTCCATTGCTCGTTACCTGATCAAGAAATGTTTTTCATCTTATTAAATATTATTTAGTAAAGCATATCAATAACAAACACTAAAAAACGTCAACTAACAAATTTCATACCGGAGCCGCATCTTCCGATGATACCACTTCCGGCGCGGTATCGACAACCTGTAGAAACAGAAAACACCTAAATATACTATATATAAAAAAGGGGATCTTTTAATTCCTAAATTATACCTTTTTCTGCACCGAAGCACTTTCGGCGTTATTTTCAGCAAACTGAGTAGTGCCTTCACAAACAGATGTTAGAACTTGACTGTACTGAGCCAATGAATCGTTCAAATCGGTCAATGCTTTATTAAGGTATGGCCGAATTTTATCTGCAGACTTCTTAATCACTTCTTCTCCCAACTTTCTGGCGACCGGTAAGACGCCCTACACAAAGGAAAGTAGTTTAATAGAAACAATTAGGTTTAGTACTCTAGTTACATAAAATAATTAATCCCATACCTCGTTGTTTTTAACACTTGTTAACAAGGGTTTGAGCATATCCAGTGAAATATCTTCACTTTCTTCCAACACAAGAGCCATGATATTCACCATTGACGAAAATACGATACCATGGTGATGGTCCCTGAAAAGAAAAAAGAAACAGCACGTTATAGTCTTATCATAACTGATAAAAAAAGAAGAAGAATGAATGCATTCCACTTTACAAGAAACGTCATACCGTACTGTATTCAGAAAGTGCTCAAACATTTTCACGATCAGATCAAAACATTCAAGATCAAGCATTATAATACACGACCTAACTTTCGAAATACTGTCAAGAATTGAGACCCTTTTGTTGTAAAATCGGCTCGATTCGTCTGATAGGTTTTCTAAAGAAGAAACAATACACTGGAAAACACCCTGTGGATATTAAAAAATTTATATATAAATTAAGTAAAATAACATAAACATGCTAAACAGAAATAATGCAAGAAAAACATATGAAATAGTCTAATGTAGTAATGTTTACGTTGCTCTACCTGCAATTCTTCGTCACTATACGGGGCATCGGGCGCTGTAATTCTCGCTATCTCACAGAGGCATGAAGCTACCGAAACTTTCACGTCCATACTCGGGTGTTCTAAAAGGCTCCCCGCAACCAAGGCCTTCGTCGGTGAACTAAGTGCTTCTTTCATCACGTTATTCGGTGATTGGTCCACGCGTAACAGAAGTTTCCATAATTGCTGAAGCCAAAAATTATATCAAAAACCCAATCAAATTAACAAATTTGAAATTTCAAGTTCTAAAACATGATCAAGGGCCATTAACTCTCGAAAACCCTAACAGCTGTCTGCGTCATTTATCTTTTTCATGCTAGAATTTGCACGTAACTAACAGGATTTAATCCAAAATCTTGAATTACGACTCCGCTATTAGATTCGCAAACTTACTAAATCGACCTGTACGTCACAATTTTCATATCACAAGGCTAGCTATAAATCTAGCAACATAGATAAAAATCCAAAAGCCTTTAACTACTCTTTCCAAATTTTATCAAACACCACGCGGTCACGCACCAGTCTCATTAGCTTTTGTAATTATAGAAGTCCTTGACATCCCATTAACTCCCAAAAACCCTAACCATTGTCTACATCATTTATCTTTTCCATGCTTGAATTTACAAGTAACTAACTAACAGCATTTAATCCAAAATCTTGAATTACAACTCCGCTAATGGATTCGCAAACTTACTAAATCGACCTGTACATCACAATTTTCATATCACAATGCTTAGCTATAAATCTAATAACATAGATGAAAATCCATTAGCCTTTAGCTACTCTTTCCAAATTTTATCAAACACCACGCAGTCACGCACGGCGCACCAGCCTCATTAGCGTTCGTAATTACAAAAATCGTTGTCGTTATCCATTTTAACATATTTTAAGTTCTAAAACATGATCAAGAGCCATTAACTCCCAAAAACCCTAACCATTATCTACATCATTTATCTTTTCCATGCTTGAATTTACAACTAACTAACTAACCAAGAGCATTTAGTCAAAAATCTTGTATTACGACTCCACTGTTAGATTCGCAAACTTACCTAAATCGATTGGTATATCACATGGCCATCAATAAATCTAATAACATAGATGAAAACCCATGAGCCTTTAACTACTCTTAAAACTGTATCTAACACCACGCACCAACCTCGTTAGCTTTCATAAATCATAATTACAACGGTCATCGTTATTATCTATTTTCACATACAAGTCACAAATAAGTTCATGTTTAATTTTACAGACATGTGACGTGTCACCACACTTCTGGAATCACAACCTCATTTCGATTAACACACTTTATCTAAACCATATAAATCCATATACACATAATCATATACAAAAGTAACATAACATCATTAACATATGATCTAAAATCACCATCTACTATCCAAACCAGTGGAACAATTAGCAATCAAACAACATGCAGGACTAAACTAAACAATAACATTTCAAAACCTACACAAACAAGCTCAGATAAAGCTGTAAAATCTGAAAAACTTACATCAAGTATAAACAGAAGCTCTTCAACCGAATCCACCGGATTCGAAAGCAGCCTACCGGCCTCTTTTAGCTGTCTACGAAGCTCAATTTCAACATCTTCCACCTTAGGCTGTGGCCGAAACTCAAGCTTACTGATCTCACCGTGATCACCATCTGCCGTCACCATGGTCAAACACTAGTCCGATCGGTCTCAACCTACTCGTACGAACTTAAACCCTAACAAAATTCACAAAACATGAACCATAAGTAACAAAAACACAAAATTCAGGAGGTTTTACAAGTTAAAAACCCTACAAAATGCTAGAAATTGTGTGAGGACTTACATAAAACAAAGGAAGCAGTTGATTAATGGTTAGCAGTTGATTATGTACAGAAATTAGCTAAAACATGAGTTGAATTGAAGCTATTTGGAGTGAGAATTTGGGGAATTAGGGTTTGTTTTTATGAACAATTTGAGAATTGGGGGAATTTGGGGTTTTACAAGTGGTGATTGTTGTACTGTTGAAGGGGTATTTATATGGGGAAAAATTAGGGGCTTTTTTGTAATTTGATAAAGTTGGATTTTTAGATGTTTTTCTTTACTACTGAATTAATTGTGTGTGACCATGTAATTAATTAAGTGATCTATAATTTTCATGAAAATACCTTTTGGGGCATGATTTAGTTGTGAATTCTTGTCTAGATACAGTTGTTGTTTGAGAAAAAATAAATAAATATTAGATTTTTATGAAAAAAAAAATAAAAAAAAAAATATTAGATGTAAAACACTAATATATAATTTGAAAATTTGAAATGGTAACTAAGTATAATATAAAGCTGATTGAAAATTTGAAATTCTTAGCGTCCTTTTTTACAATTTTGTAAAAATAAAATTATTTTAATTTAAATTTTAAATATTATCATATCGTATTACATAATGTATATCGTATTACATACCTAATTTTAGTAATATGATATGGGTGAACAATGAATACAAAATGACTAACAGAAAGTATTTACATTTATTACTATAACTTTTTATTTAGTTTTATTAATAAATAAATAAAAAATGTGTGTTTGTTACAAATGTATAAGTATTAATTATCAAAAAAGCATTATCACTAAAGTGAAAAACGAGAAATGCATTAGTGTTTTTCTTTTTTTATTAAATTAAAGAACATTCCAAAACGGGTATTTAATGGAATTTAAGGAATCCACAGGTGTGAACACAAGGTACGGTTTGGATTTTAATATATTCAAAATCATCCGCCAATTGACCAAGAATGATAATATAGGGATTGAGGGGTTTGGGTTGGGGACATTGTTTGACACGTGTTGAGGGTGGGATCCACAAGCTTATGCTGAAAAATGAGGGGTGTGGTGTGGTAGGGCTGCAAACGAACCAAACAAACACGAACAAGTCCTTGTTCGTGTTCGTTTGTTAAGAAATATATGTGTTCACGAACGCTTACCGAACAAGATTTTATGTTCGTGTTTGTTTGTTAAGGAAATGAACTTGTTCGTGTTCGTTTGTGATTGTTTGTTAATTTTAGGCAACGAATGAAAACGAACGATGATGAGCACAAACTAATGTTCATGAACACAAATGGTAACAAACGAACATAAACAAACGTTCATGAACAAAATATATAATACATTGACACTTTTAAATATTTTATTTGTCGGAATTTTGAAGTATTTAAATAAAATATAAAAGCTAAAAACACTAATGAACTATCGAACACAAACGAACACGTTACCGAACGTTCACGAACATAAATGAACGAACACGCCCTCTGTTCTTGTTTGTTCATTTAACTAAACGAACGAAATTTCTTGTTTGTGTTCGTTTGTTTAATAAACAAACGAACACAAATGAACTTCCCGCCGAACAGTTCACGAACTGTTCGCCGAACGTTTGATTCGTTTGTAGCCCTAGTGGTGTGGCATGGCCAGCCATGTGAATTTTTTTTTAATTAAAATAGTCAACCAAAGCCAGCCAAGTCACCCTGCCCCCGCCCCACGCCAGACTGAATTCTCAAGCCAAAGAGGCAACGCCATGCCCAAACGCAACCCAAAATGGAACAGCTGGAGTTGAAGTGCTTTCCCAAAATTTGCATGTGATGTTTGATATTAGTTTGAGACATTTCTTAGAGCATTTTCATTAATATCATAAGTTTTCTTTTAAGAATATGTTTATGTATTTTAACTTATCTTAATCTATTTATTTTTAATGCATCAACATATTCAGTGTTGTGACATTCTTTCACATTTTCGTGGTGGTTATTATGTTTGTTTCATCACATGGTTTTACTAGAAACTAATCAAAAACAATTTCTTTTAAACACTAAGGTTTGATAAAAGAATAATGATAACTCGTGGATGTGAATATGTAACATGTGAGTTATCACTAGAGGGAGCTCTAAATGCCATACATCACTCGCAACATGTATGTGGGCCTTTTGATATGATGCTCAAACTAATGTCAAAGATAAATAAAAAAGATATGATGGATATTTATAGCAAGCGGTTAACAACGTCATAGTGTTATGCTAAATTTGGCAACTAATAGCATCACAGTCTTTGCGACTCGAGAAACAACGTCATAGTGCCATGCTAAGTTTAGAAACTAATAGCATCACGATCATTACGACTTGAGAATATAACGTAAAAGTCATCAATTGTTGAGAATAAGACACCAACATAAAATGATTAATTTGGTTTCTAACATGGATTTCAAATGTTTTACCGAATTCTATTTTTCATCACTGTTATAGAGGTTAAAACATATTTGCAGAGAAAGTTCTCTCTATTTTCTTGTTCACTTCCTTTTACTTTTAATACGAAAATTGGTTTCAATATTCTGGTGATAATTTCCTATGATTACATAAATCTTAATGTCGGTGTTTGAATGGTTGTACAATAACATTTTTTAAGAATGTGATAGGTAATGGTTAACGTATATCAGTGAAGGTTGAAACTATCAATTAAATGTTGACTTGATAAGTAGGTTAGTAGTTGTTGGGATAAGTACTTATTTTACATGAGACAATGAAAAAGCTGATAGTTCATTGTTATGTAGCCACATTCTTAAACACTAATACATGCAAATTAAACACTAATTATACACACAACTAATAACAATGTGCATGTTGTATTCTTCCATAAAGAACGTAACATCAAATTGAGATGTAACAATTGCTAGTAGTTAAATCAAGACGTTGATGTATTTATGAATGCCATGATTAGGTAATTATTTCACGATTTAGGTTTATAAACATTTACTTATTAACTCATGCAATTAATAACAATGACTTACGTAGATTGATCTATAAAACACATAGGTTACAATAATTTGATAGAAATGCAAATTCCTATTGCTTATTGAGATTAAGGTACCAAAATGAGAATTAATTTGGTTTCTAACATCGATTTTAAATGTTTTATTGGTTTCCATTTTCCATCTTCATTGATCTAGTTATTAACGTATACCTACATATAAGGAAGTTCTCTTCATTTTTCTTATCCGCTTCCTTTTACTTATTTCATGCTAACTCATTTTTTTAATTAACATAGTGTTAACTTCCCAGGATGACCTAAACGATAATGTCGGTGTTCGCATGATTGTAGTAATATGATGTGAGAAAGTGAGGTTGGAGGTACAACAATGAATGTGGAGACTAAGAACTAAAGTTCACTTGACGAGTAGGGCTAGTGGCTAATGAAATAAATAGCTATTATCTATATGGCTTTCCAAATTTCAAAGCTCATAAATACCTACCATAGCCAAGATCTTTAAATAAAAACTAAGTTTAATTAATGATGATTTAGCATAAGTATGCGTATCATGTGTGGTATATGTCTTGATCAATCGGGATGTGTGTTTGTCTCAAATTACTATTAAATATGATATTTGAACGTATTACACGTGCACTTGGTTTGATCATATAATTAATGTTGATCAAGAAGGTTATGCACTTACGGATGTCATGATTAGGTAGGTTATTTATACCACCTATCAACAATATACGAGGGTTGTTATTGATGGATCTCTAGTATTCGTCCAAATAAAAAAATGTGAATCATTTATGTCATGTATAGGATATTCTAAGGATAAACAATACGTACATTGTTATACATATTGTTGGAGCATATGTATGTCGACTTCGTCTTGTATCGAGTCTTGTAATAGAAATGATAGATCTAGGTCACGTAGTACGAGGAAAATGGGAAAAAGGCTGAAAAAAGTCACTTCACACGAAATGACCATTTCGTGCGAAATGGACTTATCCATTTCGTGCGAAATGGAATGTTACTGTTTCGTGCGAAATGGCTGGCCTATATATAGTGGCCTTGTTCAATTCATTTGTAATGATTCTGATTCCGGTACCGAGGTGCTGCCGAAGTGTCTCCGGGCTGTAAAACATTGTTTTATCAATAAACAAGACAATTAGAGTGTATATCAAGCTGGTTCAAAGTCGATACGTTAGTTTCCGCCTCTCGTATTGATTAGAACTCTTCTGAACGACTCGTTTTGGTCATGCAAACGATCCTACAAGTGGTATCAGAGCTCAGGAGGAAGAGTTCTTACCGAATTCAGCTGATTTCATCAAAATTCTGATTTCTACACCTTCTTTTACAAGATTTTTCAAAATTAAACTATATTTAACGGTTAAAATGGCTTAATTTTCACATATTAAGTGCGAAACACTGTTTTAACAAATCCTTGAGAGTATTAGACCTAAAATCAACCTAAAACCTGATCAATTTGTCAAAAACATGGCCGATTGGATGACATCAGCATCATTTCGCACGAAATAGACCTTCATTCCGCTTGAAATTGACATTCCATTTCGCATGAAAAGGACAGTGTAGATTCCATTTCACACGGATTGGCAAGTTTGGACTTCATTTCGCACGAAATCAACCATTTCGTGTCAAGTTGTCTCCTTTCATTTGAAAATTTGTCATTTCGTACGAAATCATCCATTTCGCACGAAATCATCCATTTCGCATCAAGCCATTTCGTGTGAACCAGTTCGCTTTGCCATTTCGTTTGAAAGCTGTGTTTGTGAATTTTTGATAACTGAACATGGAAGAAGAGTTTTATAATGCCTTTGCCACTGCCCCGAGTACTCCTGTTACCATTGCTCAGAGTGTGAACATGGAAAATGAAACAGGAACGTTACAGAAACCTCCAAAGTTAATGGGCATTAAAGAATACTATGGTTGGAAAGACCGGTTCGAAAATTGGGTTCAAGCAAATCATTTGAGGTCTTGGGAGTGTATTGAGAAAAAAGTATGTTAAAAGTCATACAGATGTGGGAGTTATCAAAACTATTTCTGAATTGTCGGATAAAGAGAGAGACATGTACAAGGCAGAAAAAATGATGATTAGTCTACTTCAGCAAGCTGTGAAAGAAGATATCTTTATATTACTTCAACATGATAATACTTCACGTTCGATTTGGGAAGCACTTCGAATTAAGTTTGAGGGAAGTACAAAGATGATCAGGAGTAAGAAATCATTATTAAAGAAAGAATTTGATTTGTTTACTAGCTTGTAGGGTGAATCTACAAAGAAACTGATTGAGAGATATTGTCATTTAGTGCGATCAATGTCATTTTTAGATATAAACAAAGATCGAGAAGAATGGGTTGACAAATTAGCTGATGCTTTACCTCAGAAAGAATGGGGTACATATCTGATGATCTTAAAGAACACTGGAGAATATGATAAATTGACAATTTCTCAGTTTCATTGAAAAACTTGAAGGACAAGATCTTGAACAACAAAAGATTGCTAGAATGAACAATCCAAGTGGTCAACAAGACATCAAAATGTATTACAAAGGGAATGTTCAGAATGTTGAAGCAAGTCCGAAGGTCCAAACCGCTTTCAGCGCAGAAAACTCATCTGGATCAGTTAATCAAAGTCCAATCAGCAACAGTGGATTTTCTTCATACTCGAATGTTAATCTGAAAGTTTCAACCTCAAGTTATCAGTCTCAAAGCTCAAAAAATGGTAATGGTCATGTGTTACACTGCAACATCGCGTTGCATTTTCAGAACGGTCAAAATTTCTCTGAAGAAGTCGCTAAAGGTCATATGGCATTACTAGCTACAGTGTTAGAATCATATGAGGGTTTGGTTGCAGGAAGAATCGAAAATCCTATGCTAACAAAAGAGGATTACGATCAGATTGATGCTGAGGAAATGGAGCTTATGGATATTAAGTGGTGTTTAGCAAGTGTGTTGAGGAGAGCTGAGAAATTTAAGCTGATTGCAGGAAGAGATGACTTCCGTGATGCTAATGTTTCTACTTTAGGTTTTGATAAATCTAAAGTTACTTGTTTTCGATGCAGGGAAAAAGGACATTTCAAGAGAGAATGTACCAATCGAGAAGCAGGTGGAGCTCAGAATCCGTTCGGGAATAATGATTATTATCGGAAAGCTATATATCAACAAGTTGCTCAACAACCATCATCATCAAATGCTATTGAAGATGGAAAGAAGAAAGCTTATCTGGTTAATCAAGATGATGAAAAAATGGCAGAAGGTTTTAGCTGGGACAAATACATTCCGGATGGTGTCAAGCTTGGAGCTTTCATTGCACAGATCATTCAAGAGCCAGATTTGATGAAGGAATGGATGGATGTGTTTGCTAATGATGAGAAAAGTCAAGATGAAGAGTTTGTTTCTTCAGAAGAAAGCTCAGAAAAGACAACAGTCTTTGATCAATCATCAACTGATAGCAGTGATGATGAAGGAGAAATACAAATAAACATTGGAAAAACTCAATTATCTCCTGAAAGTTTCAAATTTTATTTTGCAGATAGATTGGAGAAACTAAAGGAGAAGCGAGCAGCAAAAGATCAGAAAAAGAAAAAATGCGAGAATGTTGCTCAGGAAGAGAAGTCTGAACAGAGTGAAGGAGTTAAAGTTGCTGAGAAGGTAGTTGAAGCTGAGAAAGTGGTTGAAGCTGAGAAGATAGTCGAAGTTGAAAAGATTATCGAACTTGAAAAAATTGTTGAGATTACAAAACCATGTCTAAAATGTTTGGAACCATGCAAAAAGTGTGAAGAGAAAGATGAGAAGTTTAGTGAGCTTGATAAGATGAAAGAAAAATTATTGTTCGATGTTAAGTATGTGAAAGAATCGTATGATGTGTTGAACAGAACGGTGAATAGT
>JARYGA010009847.1:0-21670 GCA_030545235.1 Helianthus tuberosus | reverse complement strand
AGGAATGGTTAATCATGTTTTTCAACTATGGGGTAACCCCCACAGCAAGTAAGCCAGCTAAAGGAAACCTATGTTTTTGAAACAACTTAAAACGAACACCCAAATGTGAACTCGCTCAACTTTGTTGTTGATTCGTTACTATATGTCTTGCAGGTCATTAGGTTGATAGATAGATCTTGCACAGGAAGGAGAGGTCGTTGTGGGACATGGACTGTTGAGTTGCATGTTAAACATTTAAACTTATGTTTTGGTTTTATACGTTATGCTTCCGCTGATAACTTAAACTTGGTTAATTTCTTTTGGACACCAATTATGTTGTGGTTGGTTTTATATTTACTTTAATACATTGTTCAATATGATTGGTGGCTTGATCCTGGTCATGTCAAGCACCCTGCGGTGATACTCCGCTTGTGGAATTTGGGGGTGTGACAGGACGTAACGTTAAAAATCTGGTAATTTTTGTAAGGACCTGCAAAAATGTCCCACAAAACTCCGTAAGTGAAAACCCGGACCCCTAAAACCCTAATCCTCATGAAAAACCAAGAAATTTAAAATTTACGAATCGCTCGCGGGCCTCGTAAGAATTAAGCTGGGCCTACGCGGGTCGCGACAGCACATGGAGTCGCCGGATAAGCTTTATGCCACCTGTCTGACACGTGGCAGACATACGGCGTGACACGGAAGCCCTAGCTGTAGCTAGGGTGGCCCTCGCGGGCCACATAAGGTTCTCCTAAGGGCTACGTTGGCCACGAGAAAGTCATTTTTCAGCTATAAATTGGACGTGCATGGGGCTTTCAACTGTGCTCGAAAAATTTACTCTAAAACGCTCTGTAGTGCTCAAAATTAGAGATTTACGTAGGGAAACGCTGCTACGATTACAGGGTAATAACTCGATCACTGCTACGATACAATGTCCGATCGATTGAAACCGATCCGATGGATGTTTAAGTGCTGCCCGAACACGGGCTATACTTTGTCATTCGCCGTGAGGGTTTTGATTTCGTGAGTTTATCGTAAATGTTGTATTAAGTTACTAACCTAGTTTCGTGTGCGTTGTTAATTTAAACTAGGTTACCGGGCTTAATCAGTAGGCTAAACTCTGTCCAACTAAACTTGCAATGTGAGTCATTCTTTTTTTATCAAATTGCTTTACAAAACCCTAAATGTTTTCCTGTTGTACTTTGCAGTGATTAAGTCTTTGCTAATCTTTGTTTACTGGCAGTATGTGGGGGTTTTGTGCACATTACTACTAATGATTTATCACATCAGGTGGGCGAGCCTAATTTAGTGATATGTCCACGGTCATAGATACGGTCGAGTGACAACTGAACCAGCTAATTAATTGATAAGGGCAAATGTGAAAACTCTTAATGCTGTAAATTATAACATTGTGTCGTTTTGTACAAATTGAATGACTCGCCAGTATTTCCCCGCTGATAAAATCTTTTTAAACATGTTTCAGGTGATCTACTGTGAACCAGGAAAAGTGCCGCGTAGCACTACCAGCTTGGATAGAATGGCTCAGTAAAATAAATAAACATGTTTTTTGTGTAAACATAGAATTTCCCCGTGAAATTCCTTTATTGTAAATTTCGGGGTATGCCCCAAAATGTGAAATAAAATAATTGGGCATTTTCAGTTTTAAAAATATCCTGTTAATAATTCCGCTGCTAAATTAAATACTAATACCACGGGTTTCTATCCCGCGGCTGCTGGAACGGGTAAAACCGAGACGGGGGCCGTGACAGAAAAAGGTGGTATCAGAGCCACTGATCTAAGCCAATTAAGTATTTAGAAATACTTAATTTTTTTTTCAAATTTTCATTCTGTGATTCTGTGAAAATCTAATTTGTAATAAATAACATTCTAATTAGGATTTTGTGTTTTTCTCCATATATGCTAACAGCATGAATGAGTTGTCTGAAGCTCTTCAGAACCTCACTATCCATTCTGCTGATATGGAAATTCCCGGGGGTCTTTCCGGTTATCAGGCAGACACTGAAGAACCAATGGAATTTCAAGCACAGGAGAAACCTAAGCCAAAAAAAGGAGAAGAATCCTGGACTGGAAACGTGGAAGAAAGAATAAGCCACCTACCCAAAAAAGTGAAAAAGACAGAGGATCCAAAAGATAAGGGAAAAGGAAAGGAGGTCGGAGAAAGTTCTGGCCAGGCCCAGAAGATGCCACCTTGGGAAGAACTGGATCGCAAACTTGCAATCTGTGACCTCATCGGGCCTGCAGACCAAACCCTTTTCAATCTCCCCGCCCAATCTGAACTCCCAATCAATTGGGAACCTGCAATTCCAGATCCTATTGTCAACCACCAACTTCTACCCGGAGAATTGGAGGAATGGTGGGCGAGTGACTGGCAATTTCAGAATTTCATGAATAACCCCAATGTTTACTTTCCCCCATTTGATCCTGAACCGGCACCATACCCACCTATGAGCACGAAAAACTTAGCTGAATTCCGCCACTATGGCGAGGAACTGGTGGACGCAGCAAATAAGATTCGGGATGTGGGGAGAAGATATCATGGAAATACGACGAGAGGGAACGTCGTTTCTGAAATGCCAGCTGACTGTGGTGGTGTGTTTGTGTAATAATAATCGTATAAAAAAATAATATAATAATAATAATAATATAATATTGTATAATAATAATTAAAATAAAACTTTTGTAAGATAAATGGTGTGTATCGATGCATACTAATATATATATAAAATATAAAGTCACAAGGTCGACAATTTTGGCTATAAGTGTTGACTTGATTATGTGATTGCTCTGTTATGTGTATTGGTTGCTATTTATTGTGTGATAATAATTCGTATATACATGTTTAATGATTCAGATGGAAAACGCAGAAAACCAACCGGAAAACAAAGTTAACCAATCTGAACAAAATAATGAAGACCAATTTTTTAATAGGCAAGATATAGAAAATATCGTTGCTCAGGGAATAGCCAATGCTATCCCAGCAATCATCGCTGCTGCTAGAAATCCCGTTGAACCTTCACCAGCCAACCACAGCAAACGTACTCGCGACAACAATTTCAGTAACAGTGTTAATGGAAGCGGCAATAATAATAATGATGTGGTTCAAGCCCCATTTCTTAAGAAAATGAAAGATGCATCACCTGGTTGCACTTACAAAGAATTTATTGCCTGTAAACCGGTCGAATTTGCAGGCAATGAAGGGGCAACTACCGCACTGCGATGGTTGGAGAAAACCGAAGCAGTAATTAAAATAAGTAAATGTGCCGAGGAAGAGAAGGTTATGTATGCATCCCACCTTTTTAAAGAAGGGGCTTTAGAATGGTGGAACACGGTGCTGCAAGCCAAAGGAAGTGACGTGGCTTATGCCATGAATTGGGAAGAATTTAAGAGATTGGTGGAAAGAAAATTCTGTCCCGACTATGAAAAGGAACAAATGACAAATAAGTTCCTAAACCACCAGATGGTGGATGTTGATTGTCGAGGGTATACTTTGACATTCTTCGAGTATGCTGGCTTCGCTAGAGCCCGTACTTATTTCTCGCTATATTTGGGGTTTGATTAGCGAGATTCGTAATATCGTCAAAGCTGCCAGACCCCGCACAATTGACGATGCGCTTGAATTGGCTAATACTTTAACCGACGGGTTGGTACGTACAAGAGAAGAAAACAGGAAAAAGGAATTGGCCCAAAAGATTTCCCAAGGATTTCGTGTGGGTAATAATTTCAAAAATAAGGGAACCGGGCAACCCTCCCTACCGCCATTCTGCGGGAATTGCAAAAAGAAGCATTTTGGAAGGTGTAAGGACAATTGCAATTTCCGCAAGAAATCAGGCCACCAAGAGGAGAATTGCAGAAAGAAATCCATGATTTGCTTCAATTGTGGAGAAACAGGGCATTTCAGACCAGAATGCCCTAAACTGGTCAAACCAGCTGATAACAAGGCAAAACCTGCTGAAGGAACTAATAAGAAGAATGCAAGAGCCTTCCAGCTGACAACGGAAGAAGCAGATCTGATTCCAGATATGATAGCTGGTACGTTTCTTGTACATGACGTTTATGCAAAAGTATTGTTTGACTCTGGTTTAAACCAAAGTTTCATAAATACTTCGTTCTGCCAAGCTCTTAAGCAACCTTTAACCAAACTTAGGCAAATTTATAAGGTAGAAACGGCAGATGGAAATTCTGTTAATATAAATAAGGTTTTGCAAGAAGAAAAGATAGAACTTTCAGGCCACAAATTTTTTGCAAACCTATTGCCTATGAATTTAGCAGGATTCGACATCGTGTTAGGAATGGATTGGTTAGTAGCCAACCATGCTCAAATCCTCTGTGATAAGAATTCCATAGAAATTCATACACCCGCCGGAGAGGTAATTGTAGTTGCAGGAGATAAGCCGCGAAAATCAATGAAGTTCATTTCAGTAATGAAAGTTGCTAGTTATGAACGAAAACAAGGAGTAGTGTATATGATTTTGGTAATCATTAACACAAAAAGTAAGGAACTTAAGGAAATTCCAATAGTATCAGAATACCCGGATGTATTCCTAGAAGAGCTACCCGGACTACCACCCGATAGGGAAGTAGAGTTTAGAATTCATCTAATTCCTGGAACTACACCAATAGCTAAGGCACCTTATCGGTTAGCACCCACCGAAATGTTAGAATTGAAAAAGCAGTTAGATGAATTATTAAGTAAAGGATTCATACAACCTAGTTCATCCCCGTGGGGAGCACCGGTGTTGTTTGTGAAAAAGAAGGATGGTTTGATGCGAATATGTACCGATTATAAGGAATTAAATAAGGTTACAATTAAGAATCGATACCCATTACCTAGGATTGATAATCTTTTCGATCAACTTCAGGGAGCTAGATATTTCTCTAAAATAGACTTGCGCTCCGGATACCATCAGTTGAAAGTACAAGAGGAAGACATACCTAAAACTACCTTTAGGACTAGGTATGGTCATTACGAGTTTACAGTCATGCCCTTCGGATTAACGAATGCACCTGCAACATTCATGGACATGATGAATAGGATCTGTAAACCGTACTTGGATAAATTCGTAATTGTCTTCATCGATGATATACTTATTTATTCCAAAAGCCAGGACGAGCATTGTGTGCACCTGCATGCACTCTTAACTTTGTTGAGAAAGGAAAAGCTTTACGCCAAATTCTCGAAGTGTGAATTTTGGCTGCAGGAGGTGCAATTTTTAGGACATATGGTGAACCACAAAGGTATTCACGTAGATCCTTCCATGATAGAAGCAATCACCAAGTGGAAGGTCCCACTATCAGCTGCAGAAGTTAGAAGTTTTCTAGGATTAGTTGGATACTATAGGCGTTTTATTAAGGACTTTTCTAAGATTGTTGTTCCTTTAACTAAGTTAACCTATAAAACAGCTAAGTTTGAATGGGGACCCAAGCAAGAAGAGGCCTTCAGGATTTTAATGCAAAGATTAACAAACGCCCCAATTCTTGCCTTACCAGAAGGAACGGAAGATTTTGAAGTCTACTGTGACGCCTCTAAGCTAGGATTTGGATGTGTGTTGATGCCACGCAAAAAGGTAATTGCGTATGCCTCAAGGCAATTGAAAAAGCACGAGGTGAATTATACAACTCATGACTTAGAATTTGGATCAATAATTTTTGCCCTTAAGATTCGGAGACATTATCTATATGGAAGTAAGTTTACTGTCTATACGGATCATAAGAGTTTAAGGTACATATTTGGGCAAAAAGAATTAAACATGAGGCAAAGGAGATGGATGGAAATTCTAAGTAACTACGATTGTGATATTCAATATCACGAAGGGAAGGCAAATGTAGTAGCAGATGCCCTAAGTCGTAAGTATCATGAGAAACAAAGAAGAGTTCGTGCACTTGGATTAAATCTACATTTAGATTTAATGGAACAACTGAAGAACATGCAGGAAACAACAATCAAGGATGATGCTGAAGGAATGAAAGGACGAATAAAGGAACTAGAACCAGGGACTGATGGAATCTGGAGATTCCATGAGAAAAGAATTTGGGTACCTAAACAAGGAGATTTTAGAGATAAGATTTTAGAAGAAGCCCATAAATCTAGGTACAAAATGCACCTTGGTAATAATAAGATGTACCAAGATTTAAGAAATAACTTCTGGTGGATAGGAATGAAAAAGGACATAGCTAGATATGTTTCTAAGTGTCTAACTTGCTCACAAGTTAAGGCAGAACACCAGAAACCTTCAGGATTACTTCAACAATTAGAAATGCCCGTATGGAAATGGGAACTAATAACAATGGATTTTGTTACTAAGTTACCTAAGACCAGGAAAGGCAATGATACAATCTGGGTGATTGTAGATCGATTAACCAAATCCGCTCATTTCTATCCAATGAAGGAAACCTTTAGCATGGAAAGGTTAGCAAAGCTGTACGTAGATGAGGTAGTATCCTTACATGGAGTCCCACTCTCCATTGTGTCAGATAGGGATAGTCGATTCACCTCGCATTTCTGGACAAGTTTCCAAGAAGCAATGGGGACGCGATTAAACTTAAGTACTGCCCATCATCCTCAAACTGATGGGCAAAGTGAAAGGACGATTCAAACCTTAGAAGACATGCTTAGGGCATGTGTGATAGACTTTGGTGGAAACTGGGATGACCACTTACCTTTAATAGAATTCTCCTATAACAATAGTTATCATGCCAGCATCGAGACTGCCCCATTTGAAGCACTATATGGACGAAAGTGTCGAACTCCAGTATGCTGGGCAGAAATAGGAGAAAGTCAATTATCAGGTCCCAAAATTGTGCAAGAAACCACCAACAAGATAACTCAGATCAAGGAAAGACTGAAAACGGCTCGAGATCGCCAAAAGAGTTATGCAGACAATCGACGTAAACCGTTAGAATTTCAAGTTGGAGACAAAGTACTCTTGAAAGTTTCTCCTTGGAAAGGAATCGTTCGATTCGGCAAGAAGGGAAAGCTAAGTCCGAGGTACATAGGACAACGGATCGGACCAGTTGCCTATCGCTTACAACTACCAGAAGAACTAGCTAGGGTACATGACGTGTTTCACGTATCTAATCTTAAGAAATGTTTATCTGATGAATCCCTGGTAATACCTCTTCAAGATGTAGAGGTAAATGAAAAATTGAAATTTGTTGAAAAACCTCTTCAAATAGAAGATAGAAAGGTGAAGTTCCTCAAACACAAAAGACTAGTACTGGTCAAAGTTAAGTGGGATTCGAAAAGGGGACCTGAGTACACATGGGAACTGGAATCATAAATGAAGAGAAAGTATCCTCACTTGTTCTAGTAAATCTCGAGGACAAGATTTTAAATAAGGTGGGGAGGATGTAAGGACCTGCAAAAATGTCCCACAAAACTCCGTAAGTGAAAACCCGGACCCCTAAAACCCTAATCCTCAAGAAATTCAAAATTTACGAATTGCTCGCGGGCCGCGTAAGAATTAACCTGGGCCTACGCGGGCCGCGACAGCACATGGAGTCGCCGGATAAGCTTTATGCCACGTGTCTGACACGTGGCAGGCATACTGCGTGACACGGCAGCCCTAGCCGTAGCTAGGGTGGCCCTCGCGGGCCACGTAAGGTTCTCCTAAGGGCTACGCGGGCCACGAGAAAGTCATTTTTCAGCTATAAATTGGACGTGCATGGGACTTTCAACTGTGCTCGAAAAATTTACTCTAAAACGCTCTGTACTGCTCAAAATTAGAGATTTACGTAGGGAAACGCTGCTACGATTACAGGGTAATAACTCGATCACTGCTACGATACAATGTCCGATCGATTGAAACCGATCCGATGGATGTTTAAGTGCTGCCCGAACTCGGGCTATACTTTGTCATTTGTCGTGAGGGTTTTGATTTCGTGAGTTTATCGTAAATGTTGTATTAAGTTACTAACCTAGTTTCGTGTGCGTTGTTAATTTAAACTAGGTTACCGGGTTTAATCAGTAGGCTAAACTCTGTCCAACTAAACTTGCAATGTGAGTCATCCTCTTTTTATCAAATTGCTTTACAAAACCCTAAATGTTTTCCTGTTATACTTTGCAGTGATTAAGTCTTTGCTAATCTTAGTTTACTGGCAGTATGTGGGGGTTTTGTGCACATTACTACTAATGATTTATCATGTTAGCTGGGCGAGCCTAATTTAGTGATATGTCCATGGTCATATATACGGTCGAGTGACAACTGAACCAGCTAATTAATTGATAAGGGCAAATGTGAAAACTCTTAATGCTGTAAATTATAACATTGTGTCGTTTTGTACAAATTGAATGACTCGCCAGTATTTCCCCGCTGATAAAATCTTTTTAAACATGTTTCAGGTGATCTACTGTGCTTAAATGTCAACATTGCCTGATTACATACTACACAAGTGAATTCATGCACGTTTTATACTACAAGATATTGCTTTATGCATTAATGAACAGCGTTGCGTCAGAAATACTAGCAAACTCACCGGTAAGACACATTGTGTCAACAATTCTGCAGAAAGCAGTTAGACAATAGAATTGGAGCCTAGGTGTAGGTCCAACGTCAAGAATACATTAAAACCCAAGAGTACATACAAGGGTTAACGTATAGACTCTCCGGAAGCTAAAATACGCACTGAAAAGCACCCGAAATACACTTTAAATGCCGAATTTTATATATTTCAGCAAAATTCAGCATTATAACAAGACTGTACCATATAAAAATATGACAAATTGATCCAGAATACTTTCCTAAGTGTCGGGAATTGAAAGGGGCACAAAAGGATACTTGAAGGACACTAAGCGGTGCAATTTAGCACTTTAACGAACCGGTATATAACCGAACAACGGACATTACCCGGAACACTAAAATATTGCTAGAAGCATTGTTTTACTTTTTCTGAGTTAGTTATGGTTCCCGAACACCCTAACATACTACATAATGAATCCTACACATTAAACACTAGATATTACACTTAACCTCCACTAATTAACTTACTTATCATTTAAACTTACATTTAACCCCCCCCCCCCCCAATGCTAAGAAATCGGCCCATGTAGTGGCCCCACACTCAAGATCCTCCAATCTTCACTAAATCTTACCATAATCTTCCCTTGGATTGTGTAGATTCTGTTGGTACTTGTTTAGACATAATACCCATTGGACAATAGAACTTGGAGGTTATAAGTAAACATGAGCATCCATCTTCTTCACACACCACACCTCATACACCTCATACTCTCTCCCTCCTACCTCTCGGCCGAGAGCTCCCCCACACACACCATTATTTTCATTTCAATCCAACCTATTCCAAGTGCATTACAAGGTGTTAGAAGGTAATTGAAGAAGCTCGAAACTCTCGGATCTTGAAGGACCTCCTTTGCTAGCTTTTATCCACTCGATTTCTTCATTGTTTCTTCCCTAGCTTGAAGCTAGTAGTAAGATTCTTATTAACCTTGTTACTTCATATTTTTAGTGGTTAAAAGATGTAGTATGATGAAAATAACAAGAACACTAAAAGACTTGAACTTGAATCTTGAAACATAAGATGAAATATGATGATATATAGATGACATGATGTTGTTTAGTTCATGAATAATGTTTGTTTGTTGATTTCTTGAGATGATGATGTTAATCATCACATGAAGTTTGCTAGATGGTGTGTAAACACTTAATCTAGCAAGTGGAAGGATGATCATGTAACCACATATGATGATCATCTTCTAGTGAACACATGAACTTGATAAATAAAAATAATTTCTTGAAAAGTAATGAACAAAGTAACCTAGTAATCTATAAATCTAAGATGTATAAATGATCTTTCCAAAGATCCAAGTTAAAAATATGATTTTTGGAAGATCATGGTCTTTACTTGAACTTACACTATTTT
This sequence comes from Helianthus tuberosus, assembly GCA_030545235.1. Lineage (NCBI taxonomy): Eukaryota > Viridiplantae > Streptophyta > Magnoliopsida > Asterales > Asteraceae > Helianthus > Helianthus tuberosus. Next base: position 11,794 of record JARYGA010009847.1, on the reverse strand, counting down.
TGGTGATAAAATAAGTGTAGAGATACTAGTGAAACAAGAAGATGTTATAAATAAACATTTTTGTAAAATGTGATTACAAGTTGTAAACACTTAGTTTCTTTAAGAATGAGATTTTTAAAGGAATAAACACATTGTTAAGGGTAACTAAACCTACTAAATAACACGGTAAGTTACTACAAGTTTTTACAAAAAACTTCAAGTTCATGACGTAGTGTGATTTACACGATCTTGGCTTGTGGTAAGTCTTGATTGAGTTGTTGATGTTTGATGATGATTTAAAAGAAAATAAACACATGTTTTGAAAACATGGGAAACCTCCATTTTTAGGGGAAACTATGTCAAAATATCTATAAATTTTGACACTTAGAAAAATATAAGTTTTTGAAAAACTTATTCCCTAAAAATGTATCTAAAAATATTTACCAAGGTTTCCCTAATTGTTGTGTTAAGAAATGATGATTTCTTCAAGATTAAAATTGATATTAAGTATGTATATTTTTGAGAAAAATATATATATTTATTGATCACCAAATTTTGTGCTAAGTGTATGTAGTATGTATTACATGTAATAGTGTATTAGGACTTGAAAATACATTAAATACTCTTAAGAAGTAAAAATACAAAAATACACATACAACATGCTTAGACAAATACAAGAAAATATATTTATGAAACTATACTACTTGATAGAATAAATAACTTGGACAAGTTATGAACATGAAATGAAGTTTTTGGACAAGATACATAACTCGGGTGAAAAATACAAGATACTTATATTTATTCTTGAGAAAATAATATAAGTAATTTACATAGTTAAAAATATAAATTATTTTTAACACACAAAGAACAAATACATAAAAGATGGTGACTTGTACTTGTGCGATACAAGTCTAGTGACTAACGTTAATAAAACACGTTTAGGTCACGAGGCTAGATAAGCAAAAACCGGTGAAGTTTACGGCGCAAGGAACGCAAAGTTGTGAGTTCATGCTCCCCCTTTTCTTTTAACGGTTTTCAGTTTTATAACTTCGGGAGGTGAAATACATGTTACAAATGTTACAATGATTACAAATGGTATGATGGATACAAGAACTGAGGAATGATACGAGAAATCGTGTCATGAATAGGGTACCATAAGCACCATTAATCGTATACATACTAAGACTGCAGAAAGAAAGGTTAGAACTAATGGGTTTTCGGGCAGCCACACTCTTGGTGATAACTAGTACCAAGCAGTGCTTTTGTGTCTCAATCGTGAATTGACAACTAGAAAAATGCCTATGGTTTGGATGCTTCATGTGTCGTGTCACATGCTAATGGCCTTGCAACCCATTAACAACCTAGATACATATAGAAATACTTGATTTATACAAGATACATACCATGTTTTCATACAAAGTATACAAACGTTCAATACAAGAACTGCATTAATTCACACCAACATTATGTTGATGTTTTTCCAAAACTCACATGTATTTCAGGTAACTAAAGTGGATGTGCGCGCGGTCATACTCTTGCTCTGGATGTTGCTTATGTTATCTTTGAATAAAGTTGTAAACTTTTCAGACAATATGTCGTCTTGTGTAAAACTATGATTTCAGTTATGTAATGTTTGGCATTTGAAGTTATTTTATGAGCATGTAGTATGTTTACCAATCGTATGCAATGAAAACCTTTCATGATCACACATCGTGCTTCCGCCTTAGAAAGGGGTGTGACAGATTGGTATCAGAGCTGCGATTGTAGTGAACCAAGATTCCTTCTCGAGTCTAGTCTACAATCTTTAGGATCCTTTCACGAAAACAATTTTTCAAAGAGTTTTCATTGCATAAAACTTTCCGCGACATCCACTACCTGAAACTGTTTACAAAAGAGTCAAGAAAAGGCACTACGAGACTTAGGGTGCACTGGAGTAGCACTTGTCGTTGACTATAAATCACTTGCGATTATGTGTGATAATTGATATATACATGTACTAGAAATAGAATATCTCAGGTACTCGTGACTTTACCTGAAAGCAATGGCCTATCTGAAGGAAGTGATACGAGGATGAAACGAACTGTGCGGACTGTGCAAGGAGTTACGTAATTATGGATGCATACATAATTATGGAATTCAGTGCACAGAAACCACAACAAGTCTTGTCACGTATCAAACAAGAATCCTTTAAATTCAAGAAAAGGTCAAACGTGAACACCCTTCCCCCAGCCTATTAAATACTCTTTTGGAGTAATAATTTAGGGTATAAAGACATGAAACGCCAATGTGAAGTAAGATATTTGTCCTTTACATATATTAAACTTGTACCTTGGGGAGATGTAACCCTTATGCATTTTGCTTACCTTGCAAACAATGACGTAACAAGTTGCCCTGATATGTATAAAGACATCGGTGAATATCTTATGACACATAGGTATTTATCTATTTATGCATGCTTGTTGCTGTATGAAATGATTTATATGGCGGATTGTTTGATGTCACTTATGTGGTATATGCCTGTGCATATATACTACTACCATCTCGTATGACGATATCAAACAAATGTCTAACCCTGTTGTGTTATGTTACGACAGAACATGGCACCTAGAAGAGCTGTGACCAATCAAGGTTTCGACCAACCCCCTCCTCCTCTCCGGCCAAGGACCGCTGAGGAACTGAACGCCCTACTAGAAGAAAGGATCTCCGCAGCTATTGCCCAATACGGGGCGAACCGCACCGAACAAAGTGGAGGACCAAGCAATGCTAGACGTAATAAGCAGGGATACACATTTGGAGGAAGCATAGCTCAAGGCTGCACTTTCAAGCAGTTTCTCGACTGTAAGCCACTAAACTACGATGGCACTAGAGGTGTAGTGGCGTTTGTACGCTGGATGGAGAAGACTGATGCTACTATCCGTATGAGCAAGTGCACCACAGATCAGCAAGTCACTTTTGCTATGGGGTTGTTTGTTGATGAAGCATTGACTTGGTGGAATTTGCAAGTCCAGACTCTGGGTGATGATGTCGCATATGGCATGTCTTGGGATGAGCTGAAGGAGAAAATGAGAGAAAAGTATTGCTCACATGCTGAACTCCAAAGGTTGGAGACTGAGTTCTAGCACTTGACCATGGAAGGTGCTGACATTACTGGTTATACTCGAAGGTTACACGATCTGTCGAGGGTGATCCCCTACATGGTGACTCCCGAATTTAAGCGCGTCGAACGCTACATTTGGGGATTGGCCTCAGAATTTCGCAGCATGGTAACTTCGGCCAAACCCGCAACAATCACTGAGGCTGTAACTCTAGCTGTCAGCCATACTGAAGATGTTGTTCGAATGAAGAAGTTATCGTTGAAGCCAACAGAAAAGACCGAGACGCATGCTGAGTCGTATGGTGACAAGAAAAGAAAGCATTCGAATCTGAATCAAGCAACACGCAACAACAAGGGTTCCAACAACAAGAAGCGTGACCCCAACCCGCTTCAGGAGGCGAAATCTCTTGCAGCCATGAATGACGCTCCTGCCAAAAGGTACCTGGGCACTCTGCCCATCTGCAATCAGTGCAAGCGTCATCACGAAGGAGTTTGTCGCATTCCAAAATACGATAAGTGTGGAAAACTGGATCACCATACTGAGGACTGTTGGGGAAAAGGAAAGAACGGGAATGGAACCCGCAACGGTACTGGAAATAGAAACAATGGTGGAAATGGCAATGGTAACCGGAATAGGAATGGAGCTGGGCAAAACCAAGGATGCTTTAGTTGTGGAAGCAAGGATCATTTCATAAAAGATTGCCCAAGGGGAAACAATGTGTGACACCTGTGCCTCCACGGCCATCAAACAAATACTAAATCAATGAAATATTGTATTTCATACTTGGGAATTGTATAAATATGTGTATCGTTTGCACATATCAATTCTTGTTCGGTTTCGGGCTCTAAATCACTTTCTGGAAGGCGACGTACACTCCGGAACTGTGACGTAAGCCAAACATACCCTAAATACCCTTTACATAACTTAGAAATAAGTTTCGAAGGATTCGGTATGGCAAAAACATGTTTATTTGAACTAAAGAACTATTTACGACAAAACTGCGAAACTAACGTTGGTGACCACCCGGATAATATTTAAATCCCAAAAATATTCTATTATGATTAAAATTCTATTTTAATCAGGTTCGTGTTGAAAAATAAATTAAAACGCCTAAAAACGTTATTTTTCAAGTTTAAACGCGTACCGCGTGTTTCTGCGCGACACAGTGCTTATACTGCAAAACGCAGACAACGCAGCCAAATCTTGGCAACTGGAATTTTTTTTCAGTAATATTTGGCGAGTTTATTTTTATAGAATAATAAGAATTATTTAGAACACCATAAACTGTGATTTAAACGCTAGATAAAATACCCGGTATCCACAGATCAGCAAGTCACTTTTGCTATGGGGTTGTTTGTTGATGAAGCATTGACTTGGTGGAATTTGCAAGTCCAGACTCTGGGTGATGATGTCGCATATGGCATGTCTTGGGATGAGCTGAAGGAGAAAATGAGAGAAAAGTATTGCTCACATGCTGAACTCCAAAGGTTGGAGACTGAGTTCTAGCACTTGACCATGGAAGGTGCTGACATTACTGGTTATACTCGAAGGTTACACGATCTGTCGAGGGTGATCCCCTACATGGTGACTCCCGAATTTAAGCGCGTCGAACGCTACATTTGGGGATTGGCCTCAGAATTTCGCAGCATGGTAACTTCGGCCAAACCCGCAACAATCACTGAGGCTGTAACTCTAGCTGTCAGCCATACTGAAGATGTTGTTCGAATGAAGAAGTTATCGTTGAAGCCAACAGAAAAGACCGAGACGCATGCTGAGTCGTATGGTGACAAGAAAAGAAAGCATTCGAATCTGAATCAAGCAACACGCAACAACAAGGGTTCCAACAACAAGAAGCGTGACCCCAACCCGCTTCAGGAGGCGAAATCTCTTGCAGCCATGAATGACGCTCCTGCCAAAAGGTACCTGGGCACTCTGCCCATCTGCAATCAGTGCAAGCGTCATCACGAAGGAGTTTGTCGCATTCCAAAATACGACAAGTGTGGAAAACTGGATCACCATACTGAGGACTGTTGGGGAAAAGGAAAGAACGGGAATGGAACCCGCAACGGTACTGGAAATAGAAACAATGGTGGAAATGGCAATGGTAACCGGAATAGGAATGGAGCTGGGCAAAACCAAGGATGCTTTAGTTGTGGAAGCAAGGATCATTTCATAAAAGATTGCCCAAGGGGAAACAATGTGTGACACCTGTGCCTCCACGGCCATCAAACAAATACTAAATCAATGAAATATTGTATTTCATACTTGGGAATTGTATAAATATGTGTATCGTTTGCACATATCAATTCTTGTTCGGTTTCGGGCTCTAAATCACTTTCTGGAAGGCGACGTACACTCCGGAACTGTGACGTAAGCCAAACATACCCTAAATACCCTTTACATAACTTAGAAATAAGTTTCGAAGGATTCGGTATGGCAAAAACATGTTTATTTGAACTAAAGAACTATTTACGACAAAACTGCGAAACTAACGTTGGTGACCACCCGGATAATATTTAAATCCCAAAAATATTCTATTATGATTAAAATTCTATTTTAATCAGGTTCGTGTTGAAAAATAAATTAAAACGCCTAAAAACGTTATTTTTCAAGTTTAAGCGCGTACCGCGTGTTTCTGCGCGACACAGTGCTTATACTGCAAAACGCAGACAACGCAGCCAAATCTTGGCAACTGGAATTTTTTTTCAGTAATATTTGGCGAGTTTATTTTTATAGAATAATAAGAATTATTTAGAACACCATAAACTGTGATTTAAACGCTAGATAAAATACCCGGTATCCAGTTAAATACCTACTTTTATCTTATTTACCAACAAAATTACACTTCACCCCCCCCCATACAATTTACGGTCATATATATACATGGGGACCCACCAAATTTTTCTAAGATATGGCAATATTTCTTTTAGATCTTTGTTGGACAAGTGGTGGTGCATGCCAAGTCCATATCTTTTCTATATCTTTTATAATCTTTCTTAAGATCACAACATCTTCATTCACACTCCATCACCTCTCTCTCCTCCCTCCCAACCGTCCTCCATCTCTCTCTCTACCTTCAAATCTTCAAGTCCTGCTCTTCAAATTCAAGTCCCTTTCCTAGCAACCTTCAAGTTAGTGTGAATATCTAAAGGTGATTCCAAGGTGTTCTCAAGTGATTCAAGCTTCCTATCATCAAACTCTCATCTCACAGCCTACTTGGATCTTGAAGGTATAACATTTATTTTTAAATCATACTTTGATTCTTGGTTGTTCTTGATGATTTGGAGTTTCTCTTGAATCTTGGAATTTTCACTAAACTTGAAATCTAAAATGAAATGGGTCTTGAAACAAACAAAAATGGTGGTGTATATATATGTATATAACCGTACATATATATGTGTGTATACGAGTTTATTTTTGAGTTAGAGTTTGATATCTTGTTAAGTACTTGTTTAGGTTGTTACATGTTCATGAATGGTGGTAAAAATGCAAGTATTTGGTGATTTATGTAGGATATGTTAAATGTAAATAACATCAGCAAATCAACCTGAATATATCACATATTTGATGCATCTAAACCCTTATAAAATGTTGATGTTATGATAGTATGCTTTAGGCACTTGTACATGTGAAGATATGTTGATTTAAAGCTCAAGAAATGATGAAAAATGGTTATATGACAAAAACTGTTTTAGATCAGGTTACAAACACTAAAAATAATATTATTTAAAGTATTATAGTGGCATGAAACTTTGACATAGGTTTACTAGCTTTGCATGTTGTACATATAGCTTAAAAAGTGGTAAATTATGTGAAAATTGCATGATTTATGTGCTTTGTTTAAGACCTGCACTATCATGAGTATAACCATTATTTTATTCAGTAAATAACATGGGTTGTGTCAAAATTTCAAGTCGTTTCGATTTGGGATGGTTTGGGTAACGTTTGATGCAAAATTATGCGGTAAAACGGTCAAAATCGCCTTTTCGGAGTATTTTTACAAAACTGTTTTAAATCAGTAACCAAACTGATATATTTGATATAAAAATAAGTATTTTAACTTATATTAAGTTTACTTGGTGATTGGTTAGTCATACGTGACTTCCGACGCCCAGAAATGTTACCGAATCGCAAAAATAAGTATTTTTCGACATACACTAGAATGGGTTGTTCATGGGTTATTTTATGTGTTACAATGTGCTATGTGTTTTACAATATGTGTATGATCATGTGTTAGTGTTGACAAGATTAGGTGTGTTACGCTCGAGTATATATATACAAATACACCAAAATAATAAAAAATAATAACTTTTCGAGAAATCTCAAAGCTATGTGAAAATTCTAAATATCAGAGAACTTCGGTATTTTTGTGAGTTTTGATTATTAAATCATTCTTATCTAATTTAGGACGAATAAACAATTTGAGGGATTGTGATAACGTATAAAACGCACCCAAAGGTGAGTACATAGACCCCTCTTTTACTGTTTTTCAAACATTTTGGGGTGAAACACATGTGCCTACTTGTTACTTTCGTGCTTTCCATTGTTTTTACATCATATACGTGCTATGTTCATTAGTACACTATTAGTAAATGTTTTACATTACATTTTCTGCTATGTGTGATGACTTGGCATGCTAGCATATTGTTTTACATTGCATCTCTGTTGCATATGTTCTCGTAACATATGGACACATTATTTACATCTATACCTTGTATGTTCACTTAAGCATACTAGGTACATTATTTTCATAAAACATGTTTACATTTGGTATATCATTTGGTTTGTTTAACGGGACTAAATTACATTCATTAACACCGATCATGCCGCTCGGTAGTAGGTAGTGGTACCATAGAACTTGACAAATCCCGTTCCTAAAACCCTAGGTTTGTTTGGGTGGAAGGAATGACCGAATCCGAAAACATTTCTTTGATAACCTTCACTCTAAGGTTATCCGTCTGTCTCAAGGATTGGATGTAGGCGTTTAACATTACCGCATAAATGGTTGTATCAGTAAAGCATGCATTATTCTACAAAGCATAATTTTTTATTTATTCAAATACTTTGTTTTGTACATTTTTACTTGTGGTTTAAGTAGTCTCATTTTACTTACCATACATAACTTTTGATTATACATTACATGATTTACATTGATGGTTTTTACATAAACATTTGACATTTGACTATACGTAAACAAATTTTACATTGATGGTTTGTTTGGTAAGTGATTTAAGTAACGAGACGTGTGTAATATGATACAAGCACGGTGGATACGCCGCTGGTACTTCCTATATATAAGTGCTTGTATTATATTACATGTCGTTGTGTTATTTGTGACACCTGTGTCACTGCGCCCATCAAACAAATACCAAATCAATGAAATATTGTGTTTCGTACTTGGGATTTGTAAAAATATGTGTATCGTTTACACATATCAATTCTTGTTCGATTTCGAGCTTTAAATCGCTTTCTGGAAGTTTATACGCAAACTGGTGTTTAAACACAGTCAGTTTAACGCGACGTGCACACCGGAACTGTGACGTAAGCTGGACACACCCTAAATATCGTTTACATAACTTAGAAATAAGTTTCGAAGGATTCGGTATGGCAAAAATATATTCATTTGGACTAAAGAGCTATTTACGACAAAACTGCGAAACGAACACTGGTGACCGCCCGGATAATATCTGAATCCTGAAAATATTCCGTTATGATTAAAAATTTATTTTTAATCAGGTCCGTATTGAAAAATAAATTAAAACGCCTAAAAACGTTATTTTTCAAGTTTAAGCGCGTACCGTGTGTTTCTGCGCGACACAGTGCTTCTACAGCAAAACGCAGACAACGCAGCAAAGCTAGGAATATGCCAGGAATATGCTAGGAATATGCCAGGAATATGCTAGGAATATGCTAGGAATATGCCAGGAATATGCTAGGAATATGTCAGGAATATGCTAGGAATATGCTTTATGGAAGACCTTATATAATCTACCACTCATCACTTCACTCAACCCTCACTCTCTCTCCCTCCTACAACCGTCCCACCTCTCTCTCTCTACATTCATCACCTTCAAGTCTTGTTCTTGAGAATTCAAGCTCATTTCTAGCCATTTTTAAGTTAGTGTGAAGATCTAGAGGTGATCCCAAGGTGTTCTCAAGTGATTCAAGCTTCCCATCATCTTCACACTAGAATTTCTACCCTAGCTTTGTGCTAGTAGTAAGTCTTACACCTTGCTTCATTTTGTTCTTAGTCAAGATATGTAGTATGACGAAATTTACAAGAACACTAAAAAGATTAAACAAGAAATATGAACAAGAAACATGCTGATTTACATTTTCAGCCAACTTCAACAGGCTGTAACTGGACCATTATAAATCGAAAAACTGATTTTCTGAAGCCTAAATTATGTATTTTTGAACAACCGATCAAATGGCATTGGAATCGTAATTTTTCGAGGTCGTTTACTATTTTTAAAGGACTGTTTTTGGACAGCAGCTCAAGCTGTGTATTTACTGCGGAAAAAGTGTGTTGCATCCGGAGTCATAACATGAAACCTGAGTAGAATCAGCTCATGGGATTTTTACTGTAGGTGGTCACTGTAATCCTCCAACTGGAATTTCGTCAATCGGACTTACGATTAATTTTTAGTGAATTATTCCGTAGACTGCGATCAGAAAGTAACAAATCTGATTGCAGTCGGGTAAATGAATTTCTATAAAATATTGGTGATGAACTGGACCACGATATTTTTACATATTAAAATTTGGATCGTGTGAAACATTCTGTAAAAATTTGGGAATTTTTGGAGAAGGTTAACTATTTTATAAAAATCCTCGAAAACAGTCCAGTTTTGATTAATAAAGCTGAAACAACATAAGTAATGCTTTGCATGTCTAAATGTCGGGTTGCTTAATTGAGAACGATCTACGGAATATATGTAAAAGAAAATGATATGCTATTAAGCATGAACATCTCCATTTAAAAAGGAGACCATGGCGAAATTTTCCGAAAATCCAACACTTAGTAAATATTTTCTAGACAAGAGTTTACTAGAACATTGAACGAACAAATATCTCAACATGACATATGATTAAGTTAAAATATTAACTATTTTGACAAATAATTATCACGCAGAACAATATAAGAAACGTGACTCAAAATACTAAGCTCTAAGCCAAGGCACGGCCCGTTCGTCTAATAGACATTAGTACGTTGTAGGTCGTCGAGTAGCTGATCAGGTTTGAGTGGACGTTACGATACAGGAGACGCAGTCCAGTGAGAACATAGACTCCTCTTTTACTGTTTTCAAACGTTTTGGGGTGAAACACATGTGCCTACTTGTTACTTTCATACTTTCCTGTTTTCACATCATATACTTGCTATGCTCATTAGTACATTTATAGTACATGATTTACTTTACATTGTTTCGTTATGTATGTTTACTTAGCATACTTAGTGCATTGTTTTACTTTACATTTCTGCTATGTATGTTGACTGAGCATGTTAGCACATTGATTTCCATTACATTTTGTTGCATATGCTCATCCAGCATATGAACATATTATATCACATTTTGAACCGTTGTAACTATCTGACTATGTGAACCGTTGTAACTATTCGACTATGTGAACTGTTGAACCATTCGATTATATGAACCATTTGTAACTGTTGAACCGTGTGAACCGTATTTAACCATACATAAACATTTCTACAATTTGTTTAAACATTTCACTTTAATGGTCTTTACCTAAACATTTAACATTTGACTATACATAAACATTTTTACCTTGATGGTTTGTTTTGGTAAGTGATTTAAGTAACGAGACGAGTGTAGTATGATACAAGCATGGTGGATACGCCGCTGGTACTTCCTATATATAAGTGCTTGTATTATATTACATGTCGTAGTGTTATTTAAATCATTTCAATTTGGACTCACATATTTTACACAAATGACATATTTTTCATAAGACATTGATTTACAAAACAACTTATTTTATACAAACTCATTTTACTTGGCTATTCATTTAACCCTACATTACTCTTTTACATATCATCTACTTTATCGTCACTTCTCATATGACTTACGAAACAAAACATTTTATAAGGTTCATGACTACTTTTGCTAAACATTTTCTTCAAACTTATATGTCATGAATCCCAAATCAATAAAACCTATGTATCTCACAGGCATTTTTATGCTGACGTACCTATTTTCACATGTGTTTCAGGATATGATGCGTAGGATTTATCAAGATACACCTAGGCAGACATGGACTTTAGCAACAATAAAAGATGCAAGACTAGTTTATTATGTTATATTTCTTGTTTGTTAAACATTGTAACTCTCTTAATCAATAAAACGAAATTTCAATTTTCCATGTGTTATGAAACAATGATTCTGCTACAACACTCCCCGACGATTCCGCCACGTTTTGTTGTTTTTACGTGGTCAGGGTGTGACAGAAGAGTTGGTATCAGAGCTCATGGTTATAGGGAATTAGGTTATTAGTAAAATCTTGACCTAGACTATAACCTTCCTAGGACCCTAACACAAGTTACCTTGTGTTTAGATCTTAAAACAATACTATCACCTATCCTTAGGTGATTACCAAAACAAGTACACAAATCTCAATTCTGTTCGAAAATCGATTATCTATCCTTAGATGATTAGTTTTTAGGCTTTGTGCCTTTAAAGTTTTCAAATCTCGTCGAAGTT
>JARYGA010009846.1:0-38222 GCA_030545235.1 Helianthus tuberosus | reverse complement strand
GGTTTGTTCCACCTCTTCAGCTGCAGATGTGGTCCGCAGACTGCAGACGTTTTATCTCTTCAAAAACAAACAGCACCTTAGTTTGACGATAAGGTGTTGACCCATGTGTGACCGCTTAACTAGTGTGTTACTTATTTTGAAAGGAATAAAAAAAAACTAATTCCCTCTTGAGTCGTAATCAAACCTCCATTCCCAATGTTGTTACCACAGCCATCGATTTGTATTCGCCAGGCTAGCGGACCAAAAAAAAATTATTTTGGTATATTTTCTTTTCTAGTTCAGGGCCAGGTCAGGCAGATTTATAGGTTCCACAAGTAAGGTTAGCTAGTTATTAGCGAGTTTAGAACCTTTTACCTCTCAATTTAAATCTTGAGGCTTTAACTTTTTTTTCTGGAACGATGAATTTCTTGTATTAGGCCACCGCGCTCTCTATTTTGGAGAGCCCCGTTGCCTCACTCTGGCTTGGCTTCTTCAGAGTATGGCTTGGGTGTTCCACTAGAAAACCATACCGCCGACTACCACTTCACAGACGTTGTGCAACCACAAGAGCTGTACACTCTCTAGCGTAACACACAGTGGAACGTTGTGCCATTTGACAGACGTAAAACACTTGAGGCTTTAACTCGTTGGTATACTTTGTGAACTACAATACATAAACAACATTTTCATACTATTTGTAATGTTTGATGACACGTGTCAGTCTCTGGTGTATTCTCATCCTTATTTTTCTCGTCACTCTTTCCTATTACAACAACAATAATCGTATAGAGTATAATTCCACCCAATCACTAATGTGCGTGCAGTGTTATATAATTTTATATATATTTTTAGTCATTTTTACGCTTTAGTCAAGTTTCAAATTTATAAAACACGATATTTTACTAACACTAAATACACATATGGGCAAGTGCATCCATCGTGAGCGTAGTATAGCGTTGGTAAGATACCGAAGTCGTCCAATGACACAAGAGCTTTTAGTACCGGTTTATCCTCAACGTCTAATCAAATCAAAATTTTAGAAAAAGGTTTAAATATGAAAATAAAAACTAAAAATGCTGAAAAATAAAAATAAAACAGATAGACAAGATGAATCACTTGGATCCGACTCGCCTTTAGTGTAACATTTGATTATTTCCGCACTTTTGCACTTTTTAAGAGATTATCTTAATTATAGTAGTAGGCCCCTCTTTTGAAGTTGACGTTACCCTCAACCCAGTAGTTTGAGTCAGCAAGGATACAATCATAAAGGGTTGGATTATTGAAAGATAATTAATTAAGTTATTAATGCGTAATGTGGTAGGCCCCTCTTTTGAAGGTGACGTTACCCTCGGCTAAGTAGTTTGAGTCAGCAGGGATACCATCCTAAGTAGCCGGGTTAATATTTTAATAGTAGTTTACATATGAGGGGATCAAGAAACTCGAACCCCCGCCATCCAGTACTAGTGGGTATTGAATGAGGTCCTACTAAGCTTGACCCAGGTCCTTGCAGGATCTATACACTGAACAAGGCAAGACTCTTACCAAACCATTCCCTTAACCCCCGACCAGGTAGCCAACATATCTCCATATAGACCGTGGAGATATGAATGGTGTAAATCTTTTATTTTATATAGACAGTAAAATAACGCCAAGACACCACGGACAAATAATAAGGAAGTTTCACCTTCAACATAATAAACTAGTGAGTTAATTGCCCAGATGGTCCCTGTGGTTTCACTTTTTTCACGTTTAGTCCCCACCTTTTGGAAATAACAGGTATGCTCCCTATGGTTTGTCATTTTATTACTCGGATAGTCCCCTGACATTTACTCAGGGGACTATCCGAGTAACAAAATGACAAACCATAGGGAGCATACCTGCTATTTCGAAACTAACTGACATCTACTCAGGGGACTATCCGAGTAGCAAAATAACAAACCATAGGAAGCATACCTGCTATTTTCAAAAGGTGGGGACTAAATGTGAAAAACGTAAAACCACAGGGACCATCCGGGCAATTAACTCTAAACTAGTTATTAAAGTCATTAATACATAACCAAATAAAAAGTGCGAAAAGATTAAAAATAAAAAGTATTACACTAAATGCTTGTCTTCACCAAGTGATGTAAGAGACTTAGGCAAACATGGCATTTGATTGTCAAGAACTCTTACGATCAATCTTGGATCCCGAGACTACTACACACACTCTGTGATGGATGATGGTGGTGGATGTGGGTTGTGATGGTGGTGGAGGGTGGGTAAAGTGTGAGAGAGGTGGTTTGCTAAGGGATGCCTTTGAAGTGAACCAAACACCTCTATTTATAGCCTGCACAGAAGCCCGGACACGGCCCCGTTTCCATTGGGCACGGCCCCGTGTCCATCCGTCTTCTATTTCTTCATTAAATGCAGTTTGTCTACATTAGTTGACCACGCCCCCGTGTCTGCTGGGCACGGCCCCGTGTGCAGAAGCGTATCTGTACTATCAAGATTTGCTTAGATTCTGCGAATCTTAGCGTTGACGACGGCCCCATGTCCGTTGGGCACGCCCCCGTGTTGGGAGATAGAAGTTTCTACAACTTTGTCTTTTCTGTAGACTCTTGGGCACGCCCCCGTGTTCAATGAGCACGGGGCGTGTTCAGCCTTCTGACTTCTTTTTTTTGCTTGGGAAGATGTCGTCGAGGGGTCGGGCATGCCACGTTTATTCCTTTTCTTGTATTATTGTTAGATTTAGCTGCATTTTTGGTCCTTTTGTTCATTTAAGCTCTTTTAACCCTGAAAATACAAAAGGAAGACAAAATCACACTTTTTCCAACATTAGTACTGAAAATGGGTTAGTTTTATGCCACATTTGATGTAATTTATATGTTGCATTTTACACACATCAAATACCCCCACACTTGAATCTTTGCTTGTCCTCAAGCAAAACTCCTTATAATGTGGCTTACACACCCAAATGGAATGGGTAGAAGATAAGGTTTTTGGGCTTGTCTTGAGTGTCGGGAATCCAAGATTTTTATTAGGTTTTATTTTTTTTTATTTACAATCCTATTCGTTATGATTTATTTAGAACTTTACATAAGAGAAATTACTTATTTAGGCATAACATGCCTCTTTAAAATTCTATTTATATACAAGTTCACATACCTCATGGGAGATCACTCAACACTCGGCCGAAGATGTATTTTTGTGAATCACTCGAGAGCGGCATGAAACTTACTTCTACCATATGCTTGCCAAGCAATCACTCCTCCTCCTTTTTAACTATACACATTTGTAAATATCAAGAGTACTTTGGGGAAGGGTTAGGCTTGGGTTAAAGGTAGGTGGTTTGGTTAGTGGTTAGTAGAAAAGGGCGAAATGCGTAAAAAACGAGCGTTGGTTTTCGTAAGACTTTTTATTTTATGACTTTTTTATTCTAATGAAGCATTTCTTCAAAAAAAAGTTCTTTTTGATGAACTTGTTTGTTTATTTCTTGACTTCATCATCATTTTTTTTTATTTATTTTTTTTAAAGACTGTCACATGAAAAACCGAGCTTTTTACTAAAATAAAGGGTTTAAAATAAAAAAAAAGGGTTTTGGTGGGTAAAGGGTGTTTGTTTTGTGGGTTTAGAAATGAAAAGGTTTAGGCTCAATGGGGTTAACTAGGGGGATTTTGGGTAGGTAGTAAAAAAAAATGGTGTTGAAAGAAAAATGGTTAGTCCTAATGCCTCCATCATTTACTTACTTGGGTTTAAGTTGGTAAGGACCGGGAATGTATTGTCATGGCAAGTTCTAGAGTCGTAAGAAACCAAGCGGCTATTCACACAAGAAACGAAAAATGAGCATTTAGTTTAAAGATGTGTATTTGTATGCTCAATAAAGGCTCAAAACTCACTTTTTGTGGGAATGGGTTTTTATGTGATCAAGCATATATAATCAAATTTTAACTAGATTTGTCATGCCGTTTCATAATTTTCTTATGTTGGTTCTTTTTATCACGATGCTATCGGTTGTAAATTTGTATAAATATAACCTTTTTAGAACTTGTAATTCCCAAATTAAACCAAGACAAGTAAAAAAACGAAAAGTTTTTGAAAAAAATTGGGGTGTTTAGCGGTTCCAATAGAGTTTTGTGTAAGGCTTGTAATTAGGACTTGCAAAATTCAAGGTTTTAGCATCCCCCCCCCCCCCACACTTAAATTACACATTGTCCTCAATGTGTCCAAAAAAATAAGTTTTCAGGTTGATTGAATGTGTAAAGGGTGTGTTAAAAACAAAATTTAATGTTCCTGGGCATCTGGACACGGGCCCGTGGTGTCCGGGCACGGCCCCGTGTTCAGGTTGCCAGTAACAAAAATTATTAGAAAGCAACAGAAGGCTGGGCACGGGGGCGTGTTCAGCGAACACGCCCCGTGTCCAGTTACCTGAACTGGGCGATTTTTTGCAGACCTTTCAGCACGGGGCCATGTTGGCTGGGCACGGCCCGTGCTGAACTTGTTGTAATGAAGAAAAATTGCCGGGAGGCTCTGTTTTTGTGCATGGGGTGTTGGTTCAAGTTTCCCTTAGTATCCTTCACCATCCCGAGTGTGTTTTACCCATTACGACATCATCCAAACACCAAACAATTTTTAAAACCATCATTCATTAAATAGAGAGAGTTACAAAATATTCCTAATAAACTAAAATTTAGATAAATAGGTCAAAAAACATAAGAAGTCTAAACCCGGAAAGAAGTTCTAGCCTATAGTTTATTCTAATAGCAAAATTTCCGAAAAGATAATTCTCTCGGTGGGATGCGGCTCGTAGAACTTCTTCCTTCCGGATATGGGTCCCTCATACGTCGGCGAGCCATTCTTCTATCTCCCTAGGGAAAAGAAAGGTGGGCTCATTGGCATCATCATTTTGAGGGGGTGTAACCTCCACCGGGACTTCTTGCAAGTTGTCAAGAGGAGGTTCCGCGGGGATGTCATCCCACCCGGTGGGATTATTGACTCCAAGTGCTAGGTTCCAATCCTCTTGGGGGAGGATTAGTTCCATGGGAGGTGTCACAAGAATGTTCAACCTCTGGTGCAAGAGGTTGATTTCTTGAAAACTATTCTCCAGCCCCACCGTAAGATAATTTATATGGTCTATCAGGACCTCCTCTACCGATGTCATCTCATCGAGAGCTTCACGTAATGCCATTACATAGCATACGAGAGTTGCTTCGATTGAAGACCTCCGTTCTCTTCGACTGTTTCTGGAATGTGCTGACGAAGTTCCACTGTTTTGGCTTGACATTCTACGAAAATAAACTGAAAAGAGTTCATTTTAATGAAACAGTAACCTCGGACACGGCCCCGTGCTCAATGAGCACGACCCCGTGTTCACCTTTCTGCAGATTTTTGGAACAAGGAATCTTGGAGTTTCAAATTATTTTTCTAACTTTTGAAGCATTTTTAAGCAGAAATAACTTAAAACAATGTTGTAAAACTTATTTTTAACAAGATTCCTTGAATAAAAATCTAACAAACATCTCAATAAAACTTGAAACCATGGTGATTTCATGTTTTAATGGAGATGTTTTGAGGTAAAAATGAAGGAGGCAATAGACAAAAGTGGAAAAGACAAGATGGTTGTTGGGAACCTTCTTTAGAATATACCTAGGATGGTATGTGTGAAGATCCACCAAATCTCTGTCTTTTGGAGTGGTCTAAATGTGCAGGAATTTTGGCTGCATTTATAGAAAACGACAGCAAGCTTCACACGGCCCCGTGTCGGCTGGACACGGCCCCGTGTGCAGACAAGATCTTGACACATTTTGTCCGTATTCTGACCAAAAGTCAGACGAAAATCTTTTGGTGGACACGGGGGCGTGCTGACCTGGACACGGCCCCGTGCCTAGAGGCTGATTATGAAGTTTCGTCTATTTTTAATGAATTTATCCTAATCGGGTGGTTCCTTACTGGACGGAACAACAACGAAGTGCCTGAGATACCTTAGTTGCTCAAGATTTAGACGAGAACGCAAGAGGTTATTGGTAAGGGTGATTGCTAGGCTAAATGTAGGTGGACAAGTCCAACCCTTTCCCGGGCTCTCGTTAAAGAAGGTGTATGCCGAATCGCTCAGGTCTATGTATGCATCGAAGGAGGTCGATGGGGAGTCCTTCACGGCACAATCGACACAGGGACGATTATCGTTCAAGTCTTTGCAAGAGTTAGAGGTGATATCGGGAACAACGAAGTTGTTTTTATCCGAATGCGATCTCAACAATTCTTCGTTGGTATCGTCTTGAGGTGAATTAATGATATCCATCTCAAGTTCTTTTACCCAATTAAGAATTAGATCTTCCAGTTGAAATAATTCATCAAGAAGCATTTCTCCTAGAAGGGATGATTGAGAGCATTCGAGGGAGAGATAGGGATTATTTATACTTTCGCCCCCCTTAAGGCTACAGGAAAACAATGGGTCTATATAGTGGGGCTTATAATTTAAAAAATAACATTTTAAATCTTCATGATTTCCGCCACATATTTGACACCACGTACCATAGGAGGGCCAGAAGTAAAAATTATCAGTATCACTCATGGTTGTGTCAGAAATTACCAACCGTCGGGATCTTACGGTTCTGTTTTCAGTATCTGATACTTAGGCACGGGGCGTGTTGATTGGGCACGGCCCCGTGTTCAGCTATTGTCTGACTTAAAACATGATTGCCAGTACCAAAGATTGGTCACGGGACGTGTTCAGCGGGCACAGCACGTGCTGAGTTGTGCAGAAGCTGCAAATTTAATAAAAATCCTAAAAAATAGAAAAATAAGAAAAAACGATTAGGCCGTTGATTCCTAACTTTCTTAAAATCCTTGTGTCCCCGGCAACGGCGCCAAAAACATGATGTGCGTGCAGTGTTATATAATTTTATATATGTTTTTTTAGCCCTTTTTACACTTTAGTCAAGTTTTAAATTTATAAAACACGATATTTTACTAACACTAAACACACATATGGGCAAGTGCACCCATCGTCAGCGTAGTATAGCGTTGGTAAGATACCGAGGTCGTCCAAGGATACAAGAGCTTTTAGTACCGGTTTATCCTCAACGTCTAATCAAATCAAAATTTTAGAAAAATGTTTAAATATGAAAATAAAAACTAAAAATGCTAAAAAATAAAAATAAAAACAAAACAGATAGACAAGATGAATCACTTGGATCCGACTCGCCTTTAGTGTAACCTTTGATTATTTCCGCACTTTTGAACTTTTTAATATATTATCTTAGTTATAGTAGTAGGCCCCTCTTTTGAAGGTGACGTTACCCTCAACCCAGTAGTTTGAGTCAGCAAGGATACAATCCTAAAGGGTTGGATTATTGAAAGATAATTAATTGAGTTATTAATGCGTAATGTGGTAGGCCCCTCTTTTGAAGGTGACGTTACCCTCGGCTAAGTAGTTTGAGTCAGCAGGGATACAATCCTAAGTAGCCGGGTTAATGTTTTAATAGTAGTTTACATATGAGG
Organism: Helianthus tuberosus; assembly: GCA_030545235.1. Classification (NCBI taxonomy): domain Eukaryota; kingdom Viridiplantae; phylum Streptophyta; class Magnoliopsida; order Asterales; family Asteraceae; genus Helianthus; species Helianthus tuberosus. The sequence goes on along the minus strand of JARYGA010009846.1, from coordinate 30,767 downwards.
GGATCAAGAAATTCGAACCCCCGCCATCAAATACCAGTGGGTATTGAAGGAGGTCCTACTAAGCTTGACCCAGGTCCTTGCAGGATCTATACACTGAACAAGGCAAGACTCTTACCAAACCATTCCCTTAACCCCCGACCAGGTAGCCGACATATCTCCATATAGACCGTGGAGATATGAATGGTGTAAATCTTTTATTTTATATAGACAGTAAAATAACGCCAAGAGACCACGGACAAATGATAAGGAAGTTTCACCTTCAACATAATAAACTAGTTATTAAAGTCATTAATACATAACCAAATAAAAAGTGCGAAAAGATTAAAAATAAAAAGTATTACACTAAATGCTTGTCTTCACCAAGTGATGTTAGAGACTTAGGCAAACATGGCCTTTGATTGTCAAGAACTCTTACGATCAATCTTGGATCCCGAGACTACTACACACACTCTATGATGGATGATGGTGGTGGATGTGGGTTGTGATGGTGGTGGAGGGTCGGTGAAGTGTGAGAGAGGTGGTTTCCCAAAGGATTCCTTTGAAGTGAACCAAGCACCTCTATTTATAGCCTGCACAGAAGCCCGGACACGGCCCCGTGTCCATTGGGCATGGCCCCGTGTCCATCCATCTTCTCTTTCTTCATTAAATGCAGTTTGTCTGCATTAGTTGACCACGCCCCCGTGTCTGCTGGGCACGGCCCCGTATGCAGAAGCGTATCTGTACAATCAAGATTTGCTTGGATTATGCGAATCTTAGCGTTGACCACGGCCCTGTGTCCGTTGGGCACGCCCCCGTGTTGGGAGTTAGAAGCTTCTACAACTTTGTCTTTTCTGCATACTCTTGGGCACGCCCCCGTGTTCAATGAGCACGGGGTATGTTCAGCCTTCTGACTTCTTGTTTTTGCTTGGAAAGATGATGTCGAGGGGTCGGGCATGCCACGTTTATTCCTTTTCTAGTATTATTGTTAGATTTAGCTGCATTTTTGCTCCTTTTGTTCATTTAAGCTATTTTAACCCTGAAAATACAAAAGGAAGACAAAAGCACACTTTTTCCAACATTAGTACTGAAAAAGAGTTAGTTTTATGCCACATTTGATGTAATTTATATGTTGCATTTTACACACATCAATCACTGTAACAACTCTCATTAAAATTACTATTTATTATTTTATGATGTCCAATAGGAAACCCTAATTGAGACCCCCAAGTAAAAATGCATGACCCCTAAAATTTTCAGAACAGTTGGAATCAGGATCAGGGCCCCTAAAACTCCAGGGTGGGTATCCCTTACTTGACGATTATCCTCATAACTCGTTGTTGAAAACGAATTTTATCAAACCGTCGACTCACCAAGGCTAGTTGAAGACGTGGCTACCCTACCCTAAAAAGGGCGCCGTCGCGCCACGCGACAGGCTCTCGCGCCATGCGAGGGAGCCGGTTTTTCAGTATAAATAGAGGGCTTTGGCACTTGAAATTTGGCGTTGGTTCGACGTAAAAATTCAATTCCTACGTTGAGATATCGTCTGTTTACTTCAAAACACACACACACAGCACGAAATTCCGCCGCGATAACAGGGTAATAACTCGATCACTGCTACGATTTAATGTCCGATCGATTGAGACCTGTCCGATGGATGTTTAAGTGCTGCCCGTATTTGGGCTATACTTTGTCATTCGTCGTGAGGGTTTCAATCTCGTGAGTTGTCGTAAAAGTTGTATTAAGTTACTGACCTAGTTTTCGTATGCATTGTTATTTGAATTAGGTTAACCAGGCTAAAATTAGTAGGCTAAACGCTGCCCGTCTAAATCTGCAATGTGAGTCATTCTCTTTTTACCAAATTGTTTTCCAAACTCTATTTATTTTCAAGGTTATAATTACAGGGATTAAGTCTTTGTAATCTTCAATTACTGCCGGTATGTGGGGTTTTGTATACATTACTTGATACCCGTCACCATTGGACAACGGGTTAGCCAATGGGTGATCTGACCATAGTCACAGATACAGTCGAGTGACAAATACCGATTTGGGGTAATTGGTTGATAGAAACAATGTAATCACCCTTAATACTGTACATTATAACTATGTGTCGTTTTGTGCAACTTGAGTGACTCGCCAGTATTTCCTTGCTGATAAAATATTTTTAAACATGTTTCAGGTGATCTGATGTGATCCAGGAAAAAGTGCCGTGTAGCACTGCAAGCTTGAAGAAGTGGCTCAATAAAATAAAGAAACATGTTTTTTGTAAAACGGGGGTTTCCCAGTGAAATCAACTTTATTGTAAATTGTGGGTGTTATTCCCAAAATTGTGAAATAAAATGAATTGGGTATTTTCAAGTTTAAAAGATCCTGTTAAAAATTCCGCTGCCAGTATAATAATTACCACGGGTTTCTGTCCCGCGGCTCCTGAAACGGGTAAAACCGGGCCGGGGGCCGTGACAGAAAAAGGTGGTATCTGAGCCACTGATTTAAGCCAATTAAGTATTTAGAAATACTTAATTTTTCTGATTACCATTATGTGATTTACAAAATTTTAACTTAGAATTTTGTGTGTTTCATGATATATGCTAACAGCATGAATGAGTTGTTTGAAGCTCTTCGGAATATCACTATCCATTCTGCTGACATGGAAGTTTCCAGAGACTTTTCTGATTATCTGGCCGACACTGATGAACCTATGGCATTCCAAGCCCAACCCCAGGAGAAACCCAAACTGAAAAAGAGAAGAAGATTAGTGGGCTGGAGGCGTGTGCGTAGGAAGAAACCAGCAACACGGAAAGTTATAAAGACTGAGGATCTGAAGGATAAAGGCAAAGGAATAGAGATCGGAGAAAGTTCCGGGCAAGCTCAGGAAATGCCATCATGGGAAGAGCTGGATCATAAACTGGCACTTAGTGACCTCATCGGACCTGCCGATGAAAACCTCTTCAATTACCCAGCAGAAGCACAACTTCCAGTTAATCTGGAACCTGCTATCCCAGATCCTATTATCCACCCCCGACCTCTACCAGAAGAGCTAGAAGAATGGTGGAAAACTGACTGGCAATTTCAGAATCTTTTAAATAACCCTAATACCTTTTTCCCCCAATTTGACCCTGAGCCTCCACTACACCCACCAATGAGTACCGAGAACTTGGCTGAACTTCGCCACTATGGCGAGGAGCTGGTGGACGCAGGAAATAGAATCCGAGATGTGGGGGAGAGGATATCATGGAAGTACGACGAGAGGGAACGTCATTTCTGAAGTGCCAGCTGATGAGGATCGTAGGTGGTTATGGGAATGTGTGTTTAATAATATAATAAAAATATAATCATGTAAAATAACTAAAAAATAAAACTTTGTAACATATCTGATAATGTACGGATGCATATTAAAATATATAAAATATGGAAGTCGAAAAATCGACAATTTTGGCTATACGTGTTAACTTGATTATGTGCGATTGTTTTATTACGTTTGGTTGTTATTCATTTTGTGCTAATAAGTTATATATATTAATTACCAGATGGAACACGCTGGTAATGAACCAGTTAACGAGGTTAACCAATCTGAGCAAAACAATGAGGACCATTTTCTGAATAGACAAGATATAGAAAACATCGTTGCCCAGGGAATAGCAAATGCTATTCCAGCAATTCTTGCTGCTGCCCGAAATCCAGTTGAACCTCAACCAATTATTCCCAGCAAACGCACTCACGGCGATAATTTCAGTAATAGTATAAATGGAGGCGGAAACATTAATAATAATGATAATGATGGGATGCAAGCCCCATTTCTTAAAAGAATGAAAGTTGCAACGCCTGGTTGCACTTACAAGGAATTTCTTGCCTGTAAACCTGTTGAATTTGCAGGCAATGAAGGGGCGACTGCTGCACTGCGTTGGTTAGAGAAAACCGAGGCAGTAATCAAAATAAGTAAGTGTGCCGAGGAGGATAAGGTTATGTATGCTTCTCATCTTTTCAAGGAAGAAGCATTACAGTGGTGGAATACAGTGTTGCAAGCCAAGGGAAGTGACATGGCCTACGCCATGAGTTGGGAAGAATTTAAGCGTCTGGTAGAAAGGAAATTCTCCCCAGAATATGAAAAAGAGCAAATGGGGAACAAATTCTTGAGCCACCGAATGGTGGATGTTGACTGCCGAGGGTATACTTCGATGTTTTTCGAATATGCTCGAATTGTGCCTACTCTGGCTTCGCCAGAACCGGTACTTATTTCTCGCTACATTTGGGGTTTAATTAGCGAGATCCGGGATATTATCAAAGCTGCGAGACCCCGCACAATCGATGATGCGGTAGAATTGGCCAACACTCTGACTGACGGACTGGTGCGTACGCGAGAAGAAAACAGGAAGAATGAATTGGCTCAGAAAATTACCCAAGGATTTCGTATGGGTAATAATAGCAACTTCAAAAGAAAGGGAACTGGACCATCTTCTACTCCGCCGTTCTGCATGAACTGTAAAAAGAAACATTTTGGAAAATGTAATGAAACCTGCAACTTCTGCAAAGCTATAGGACATCGTGAAGAAGATTGCAGAAGGAAAACAAAAATATGCTACAACTGTGGAGAAGCTGGGCATTTTAGGCCAGAATGCCCTAAATTGGTCAAACCAGCAGATAACAAGGTCAAACCTGCTAAAGGAACTAACAAGAAGAACACAAGAGCCTTCCAATTGACCACGCAGGAAGCCGAAATGATTCCTGATGTAATAGCTGGTACGTTCTTAGTTCACAACATTTACGTGAAAGTATTATTTGACTCTGGTGCGAACCAAAGTTTTATAAATACTTCGTTCTGCCAAGCTCCTAAGCTACCTTTAATGAAACTTAGGCAAGTTTTTACAGTAGAAACGGCAGACGGGAATTCTGTTAACATAGATACGGTTTTGCAAAATGAAAATATAGAACTTTCAGGTCATAAATTTTCTGCAAACCTCTTACCTATGAATTTAGATGGATTCGATGTCGTGTTAGGAATGGATTGGTTAGTAGCCAACCATGCTCGAATCCTTTGTGATAAAAATTCCATAGAAATCCGTTCACCCACGGGAGAAGTAATTATGATTACAGGGGATAAGCCGCATAAAGCCATGAAGTTCATTTCAGTAATGAAAATTGCTAGTTATGAACGAAAGCAAGGAATAATGTATATGATTTCAGTAATCATTAGCACTAAGGGTAAGGAACTTAAGGAAAATCCTGTAGTATCAGAATACTCGGATGTATTCCCAGAAGAATTACCAGGATTACCACCAGATAAGGATGTAGAATTTAGAATTCATTTGATTCCTGGAACTACACCCGTAGCTAAAGCACCCTACCGATTAGCACCCACTGAAATGTTAGAACTGAAAAAGCAATTAGATGAATTGCTCAGTAAAGGATTCATACAACCTAGTTCATCCCCTTGGGGAGCACCAGTGTTGTTCGTAAAGAAGAAAGATGGTTCGATGCGAATGTGTATCGATTATAGGGAATTGAATAAGGTTACAATTAAGAATCGATACCCATTACCTAGGATTGATGATCTTTTTTTATCAACTTCAGGGGGCTAGATATTTTTCTAAGATAGATTTACGCTCCGGATATCATCAATTTAAGGTACAAGAAGGAGACATACCTAAAACCGCTTTCAGAACTAGGTATGGTCACTACGAGTTTACAGTTATGCCTTTTGGACTAACAAATGCTCCGGCAGCATTTATGGATATGATGAATAGAATCTGTAAACCATACTTGGATAAATTTGTAATTGTCTTCATCGACGATATACTTATTTATTCCAAAAGCCAGGACGAGCATGGCAAGCACCTGCATGCACTCTTAACTTTGTTAAGAAAAGAAAAGATTTACGCCAAATTCTCGAAGTGTGAATTTTGGCTACAGGAAGTGCAATTTTTAGGTCACATGGTGAATCACGAAGGTATTCACGTAGATCCTGCTAAAATAGAAGCAATCACCAAATGGAAGGTCCCGCAATCAGCTACAGAAATTAGAAGTTTTCTAGGCTTAGCTGGATACAATAGGCGCTTTATTAAGGATTTCTCTAAGATAGCTGTGCCATTAACTAAGCTAACCTGTAAAACAGTTAAGTTTGAATGGGGACCTAAGCAAGAAGAGGCTTTTAAGATTTTAAAGCAAAAGTTAACCAACACCCCAATTCTTGCCTTACCAGAAGGGACAGAAGATTTTTAAGTATATTGTGATGCTTCAAAACTATGATAAGGATGTGTGCTAATGCAACGCAAGAAGGTAATTGCGTATGCTTCAAGGCAATTGAAAAAGCACGAGGAAAACTATACGACGCATGACTTAGAATTAGGGTCGATAATTTTTGCCCTTAAGATTTGGAGACACTATCTGTATGGAAGTAAGTTTACAGTCTATACAGATCATAAGAGTTTAAAATACATATTTGGGCAAAAAGAATTGAACATGAGGCAAAGGAGATGGATGGAAATTCTAAGTGACTACGACTGTGATATTCAATATCATGAAGGAAAGGCAAATGTAGTAGCAGATGCCTTAAGTCGTAAGTATCATGAGAAACAACGACGAGTTCGTGCTCTTAGATTAAGTTTACAATTAGACTTAATGGAACAACTGAAAAATGTTCAAGCCACAGCAATCAAGGATGATGCTGAAGGAATTAAAGGAAGAATAAAGGAATTAGAGCAATGAGCATATGAAATTTGGAGATTCCATAAGAAGAGGATTTGGGTACCTAAGCAAGGAGAGTTAAGAAATAAGATTTTAGAGGAAGCCCATAAATCTAGGTATACCATGCATCCTGTAAATAATAAGATGTACCAAGATTTAAGAAATAACTTCTGGTGGATAGGAATGAAAAAGGATAGAGCTAGATATGTATCTAGGTGTCTAACTTGTTCACAAGTTAAGGCAGAACACCAGAAACCTTCAGGGCTACTTCAACAATTAGAAATGTCTGTATGGAAATGGGAACTCATAACTATGGATTTTGTTACTAAGTTGCCCAAAACCAGAAAAGGTAACGACGCAATTTGGGTAATTGTGGATCGATTAACCAAATCAGCTCATTTCCTACCCATGAAAGAAACCTTTAGCATGGAAAGGTTAGCAAAATTGTACGTAGACGAAGTAGTATCCTTACATGGAGTTCCACTCTCTATCGTATCGGATAGAGATAGTCGTTTCACTTCACATTTCTGGACAAGTTTCCAAGAAGCAATGGGAACCCGATTAAATTTAAGTACTGCATACCATCCTCAAATAGATGGACAAAGTGAAAGGACGATCCAAACCCTAGAAGACATGCTCAGGGCATGTGTGATAGATTTTGGTGGAAATTGGGATGACCACCTACCTTTAATTGAATTCTCCTATAACAATAGTTATCATTCAAGTACCGAAGTTGCCCCGTTCGAAGCACTGTATGGAGGAAAGTGCAGAACTCCGGTCTGTTGGGCAGAAATAGGAGAAAGCCAATTATCAGGTCCCAAAATTGTACAAGAAACTACTGACAAAATCACTCAAATCAAGGAAAGACTAAAGACGGATCGAGATCGCCAGAAAAGTTATGCAGACAATAGACGCAAGCCGCTAGAATTTCAAGTTGGAGACAAGGTACTCTTGAAAGTTTCTCCTTGGAAAGGAGTCGTTCGGTTCGGTAAAAAGGGAAAGTTAAGTCCAAGGTACGTAGGACCATTCCCAGTAATACAGCGAATAGGACCAGTTGCCTATCGTTTAAAACTACCAGAAGAGTTAGCTGGGGTACATGACGTATTCCATGTATCCAACCTCAAGAAATGTCTATCTGACGAATCCCTGGTAGTACCTCTTCAAGACATAGAAGTAAATGAGAAGTTAAAATTTATGGAGAAACCACTGCAGATAGAAGATAGAAAGGTCAAGTTTCTCAAACATAAAAGACTAGTACTGGTCAAAGTCAAGTGGGATTCGAAGAGAGGACCTGAATACACTTGGGAACTGGAATCAGAAATGAGGCAAAAATATCCCTACTTGTTCCAGTAAATCTCGAGGACGAGATTTTTTATTAAGGTAGGGAGGATGTAACAACTCTCATTAAAATTACTATTTATTATTTTATGATGTCCAATAGGAAACCCTAATTGAGACCCCCAAGTAATAATGCATGACCCCTAAAATTTTCAGAACAGTTGGAATTAGGATCAGGGCCCCTAAAACTCAGGGGGGGTATCCCTTACTTGACGATTATCCTCATAACTCGTTGTAGAAAACGAATTTTATCAAACCGTCGACTCACCAAGGCTAGCTGAAGACGTGGCTACCCTACCCTAAAAAGGGCGCCGTCGCGCCACGCGACAGGCTCTCGCGCCACGCGAGGGATCTGGTTTTTCAGTATAAATAGAGGGCTTTGGCACTTGAAATTTGGCGTTGGTTCGACGTAAAAATTCAATTCCTACGTTGAGATATCGTCTGTTTACTTCAAAACACACACACAGCACGAAATTCTGCCGCGATAACAGGGTAATAACTCGATCACTGCTACGATTTAATGTCCGATCGATTGAGACCAGTCCGATGGATGTTTAAGTGCTGCCCGTATTTGGGCTATACTTTGTCATTCGTCGTGAGGGTTTCAATCTCGTGAGTTGTTGTAAAAGTTGTATTAAGTTACTGACCTAGTTTTCGTATGCATTGTTATTTGAATTAGGTTAACCAGGCTAAAATTAGTAGGCTAAACGCTGCCCGTCTAAATCTGCAATGTGAGTTATTCTCTTTTTACCAAATTGTTTTCCAAACTCTATTTATTTTCAAGGTTATAATTACAGGGATTAAGTCTTTGTAATCTTCAATTACTACCGGTATGTGGGGTTTTGTATACATTACTTGATACCCGTCACCATTGGACAACGGGTTAGCCAATGGGTGATCTGACCATAGTCACAGATACAGTCGAGTGACAAATACCGATTTGGGGTAATTGGTTGATAGAAACAATGTAATCACCCTTAATACTGTACATTATAACAATGTGTCATTTTGTGCAACTTGAGTGACTCGCCAGTATTTCCCTGCTGATAAAATATTTTTAAACATGTTTCAGGTAATCTGCTATAATCCAGGAAAAAGTGCCGTGTAGCACTGCAAGCTTGAAGAAGTGGCTCAATAAAATAAAGAAACATGTTTTTTTGTAAAACGGGGGTTTCCCAGTGAAATCACCTTTATTGTACATTATGGGTGTTATTCCCAAAATTGTGAAATAAAATAAATTGGGTATTTTCAAGTTTAAAAGATCATGTTAAAAATTCCGCTGCCAGTATAATAATTACCACGGGTTTCTGTCCCGCGGCACCTGAAACGGGTAAAACCGGGCCGGGGGCCGTGACAATCACCCATAGCCAACTATTGGTAGGGTCTTGGTAAGTTAAAATGTATGCAAACTTTGCCTCTATCCCAAAGGATATAAAATTGCTTCGAATGAGACCCCAGCCACATCAAGCCATAAGAGTCAAATGAAACATAAATAGACACAAACGTACTCTAAAAACAGCATAAAAAATAGGGAGTTAAATGTCATTTTAGTCTCTGTGGTTTGGGCCATATTTCCAGTTTAGTCCAAATGATTTATTTTTCGCCTATGGGTCTTAAAAGGTTTCACCGTTGCCATTTTAGTTCACTGGTGTTATGGGTGGAATTCTGAACCCATATCCTGACAATATATCTTGATTTTATATTAGCTATCTGTGATCAGGATATCGAACCAGGATATTGGTAACATCCCGCAGGGGTATCTTGATTATAACTAACGATTTGCTTGTAGGCTATGGCTGCAGGTTGTTAACGTTCACAAAGACCAATTCCCCCGAAGACTTGCTCAAATTGGTTAGAAGAAAGACGTTGTAGCTAGAAGAAATGGTCTGCAATGGTCGTTAAAGAATATTCAAGAGTATCCCGGAATAATAGGATAGTTTGTTTGTTATTGTAACTATAAATAGGAGTGTCGGGTCATAGGAAACACACACTTTTTCGAGCTCTCATACTCGTACGCTCTCATTTCTAGCTGCAAATACACTCTAACACTCACAACTCACAATCATTGTAACACTTAGATCCGATCTGAGCATTATCCTGCAACTGTATCCTGGTTATTCAATCAATAAGAAGAACAAGGCACCTGACGATTGTCAACTCCTGAGGTTTTGTGCCGGCGATCTAGATTGATCAAGGGCTTTCCTCGTACATCTCGTGTCCTCATTTACTTTTATTGTCTGTTATTTATTAACTTATACAGTTTGATATCCTCGAACTGTATCCTGAAACTGTTTATCGTTTACAATCAATTCAACATATTTTTGCAAACCTCAATAGCACACTACCTCACAAACTAAGTTTGACCACTTAATTGCTTCGGTGATTTTTGACCAAAACAATTTGCGCCCACTGTGGGGCAAGTAGTGCTATTTTTACTAAAAACTTTGCTAAAATCATTATTTGGTTTTCTATTCTCAAAACTTTTTTCGAAACTATTGTCAATTGCCTCTCAATCAAACTTGAGCTCTTTTTCGATGCCTACTTCAACCTCCGTTGTGACTGGTTCATTGCTTCCTTGTGGATTCGCTCCTTGGATTGATTCCTTGACCGATGAATGCGATGAACACGTATCTTGTGCGGAATCCAAGTATGTGTGTGGATCAGACACAAAGGAGTAATTATAAGTTGTTTTCTATTACTGATTTAACATTTTACAACCACGAAAACAAACTGACAGAGTTTCCCCTCTCAAGTCAGCAAAGTTACCGATGAACAAGACCCTACACACATATATATATAGCAGAGATGGCTTCGTACGAAGTGAGCCCCTTCGAACGAAGCTGCTTAAGCCTCCTTTCGTACGAAGCTGCTTAATCTCATATGAACTTTATGCTCTTCTCTGTTCAGCACCAGTCTTGTCTCATCTGATTAAGCTGCAATACGTGATTGATGGAAGTGATAGACATTATGCACTCACATTCCCCCACCTCCACAAGTTCAAGCTCCTCAAAGAAGAAATGAAAGCCAAATATCTCGAGACACTCCTGCTGCTCAGAATGTTTACAGATCCGGTGTTTCAGGGAGAACTCCTGCCATGGCTTCTAATGATGAAATTTTATCTTTGTTTGGTAATATACAGGATCAAATGAAAAAGGCAACAGGAAACTAACCAGCTCATGATGAAGGAGATACAACTCTTGAAGTCCAACTCCAAGAGACCTGCTGAGGATACCGTTACCCCTTTGCAGCCCAGGATGTTGAACTTTAGTTCAGTAGTATTCACTGAAGATAATCAGGGCAATATCATACCGAGTCGTTCCCAGAGCAATATTCTGGAAATACCCTCAACGACCAAGATATCGACTGTGAGGGAATCAAGATATGCTCCAGGATATGGCCAAAATCTCCAAGCTGGTAACTTGTCAATTAGCACCAATATTCCTGCTACTAATAACCTTGAATCTTCGCAGGATACAGTTGTAACATTAGCATTGTCCAGAGAACTTCAAAAATTGAAGGATATGATATCAAGTGTGCCTAGGGTAGTGCAGCCTATATCGGAAGTATCCCAGGATAGTCATAGGATATCCCGATTTGCTTACCCTATTTGTGATGCGGAAATCCCGAAGAGATTCCAGACTCCTAACATGAAGCTTTGTGATGGGACGACGGATCCTGAAGAGCATGCTGCCCTCCAATCCTACCGGAACTCAAAGAAGCATGCTTGTGCAAGGGCTTCGGTTCCACTTTAACAGCATTAGCCTTGAAATGGATTTTACATCTTTTGTTCATTTAGTTAATTTATTTAACAATCAATTTTCTTGTAGTAGGATCTTTGAGAAACTAACAAGTGATCTTTACAAGATAACACACGGACCACAAGAATCCCTAAGGGATTATGTTAAAAATTTTAGTAGAGAATCTCTGGATATCCCGAACCTTGATGTTGCCACGACAGTATGGGATTACAGAAGGATTCTCAATTTTACCAGGATCTTGTAATGAATCCTTGAAGTAATCTGGATGAAGCTCGGAATAGGGCCTTGAGATACATAAGGCTCGAGGATGACAAGAAAATGCAGGAGAGGATGAATGTGTCCTCAACATATGAGTCAACAAACAGGAAGTCAGAATCTTCATATAAACCATATCGCTCCAAACCGTATGCCAAAAATGACAACAAGGGAGTGAATGCTGTTGAAGATGAGGATGGAAAAGAATATCCTGAACTTTCAAAATACTGTTTTTCAGTTAATATTCCTGAACTAATGTATGCCATGCAGGGTTTGGGGGACAAAGCAAGATGGCCAAGAAAGAATCAATAGAAGGTTGATTGGAAGGATAAGTCAAAATGGTGTGCCTTCCAAGAAGATTTTGGGCACATGATGGAGGATTGTATAGCCTTAAGAAAGGAGATAAGTTACTTGCTGACTAAAGGCTATCTGAAAGAACTTCTTGGCAGGAAGAAGAATAAGAACCATGATGCTGACAAGAATCCTGAAAGAGCAGCATCTCCACCACCAGATGCAAAGATAATCAACTTTATCTCTGGAGGATCCGACATATGTGGGACTTCTTATTCTGCAACTAAAAGGGATGTTAAAGAAGCCAAAGCAGAGAGAGGAGACAAACCAACAAGGATGACGATGCTCACAGATGACAAAGTGATAACATTCGATAGTGATGACCGGGATAACAACCAGGATCCTCACCATGATGGTTTGGTAATTACTTTATATGTTGCTAACCATTTTGTACACAGGATACTGGTAGATAATGGCAGCTCAGTCAACATCATTCAGTTGGTGACCTTGAAGAGGATGACTATCCCAGAAGCCGAGATTACTTCGAAGTCCACTGTACGTGTGGGATTCAGTGGAGAAGCGAAGAATATTGTCGGGGAGATAAAGCTACCTGTGTATGTTGCAACGGTTCTGTGTTATGGATTCATTATCCTGCTACAACATAACATTAGGCAGGCCTTGGATTCATGATATGAAAGTCGTACCTTCCACTTATCACCAATGTGTGAAGATTCCTACTCCTTGGGTAGTAGTCAAAGTTGAAAGTGACCAGCAGGAAGCAAAGGAATGTTACTCTTTCTCAATGAAGGCCTCAACGAAATCCTGGGCAGGATAGCAATTAAGGATACAAGCAAAGGATATCGTGGAAGCTTCGGAGCAGGATGTCAAGAAAGTTGTCCTCGATGAAAATAATCCAGATGTCTCAGTGCTTGTAGGAGTCAATATCCTTGAAGATATTGAAAAACAACTTACTAACTTTTTGAAATGCAGGATGTCTACATTTGCCTGGAAGCATGAGGATATGACAGGTATATCAAAAGATATCATAACTCATAAACTAGGAATTGATAAATCTTTCAGGCCTGTCCAACAAAAAAGAAGGAAATTATCTCCTGAAAGGAATGTTATCATCTAAGAAGAGGTGGAAAGGCTGTTAAAATCCAAGATGATTAGAGAAGTCAAGTTCCTTAAGTGGTTGGTAAATGTGGTGGTAGTCCAGAAGAAGAATGGGAAGTGGAGAGTCGATTACATAGACCTTAATAAAGCATGCCCAAAGGATCCATCCCCATTACCTCATATCAATTCCATGGTAGATGTAACTGCTGGACATGAAATGCTGACTTTCATGGATGCATCCATAGGGTTTCAACAAATCCAAATGGAACCATCTGACCAGGAGGATACAACATTCATGGCACCCACAGGTATATATTGTTACACTGCTATGCCGTTTGGTTTAAAAAATGCAGGTGCGACATATCAGAGGCTGGTCAACATGATGTTCAAGGATAAGTTTGGGGACACTATGGAAGCATATATCGATGATATGGTGGTGAAGTCTAAGAAAGCAGAGAATCACCTTCAAGACCTGGAAAGTGCCTTTAATATCATGGACCAGTATAATATGAAACTGAATCCTGCCAAGTGCCACTTTGGAGTGGGGGCAGGAAAGTTCTTGGGATATATGGTGACCAAGAGAGGGACAGAAGCAAGCCCGGAGCAGATCAGAGCTATCCTGGACCTCAAATCACCATCTAATATGAAGGATGTTCAAATGTTAACTGGAAGGGTAGCAGCATTGAATAGGTTCATATCAAGATCCTCAGAAAAATGCAAAGAATTTTATGATATCTTGAAAACGAAAAAGAAATTCGAATGGGGAGAAATACATAAAGCTGCTCTACAAGAATTGAAGCAAAATCTCTCCAGTGCACCTCTACTAATTGTTATGGGTGGAATTCTGAACCCATATCCTAACAATATATCTTGATTTTATGTTAGCTATCTGTGATCAGGATACCGAACCAGGATATTGGTAAGATCCTGCAGGAGTATCTTGATTATAACTAACGATTTGCTTGTAGGCTATGGCTGCAGGTTGTTAACGTTCACAAAGAGAAATTCCCCCGAAGACTCGCTCAAATTGGTTAGAAGAAAGACATTGAAGCCGGAAGAAATAGTCCGCAACGGTCGTTAAAGAATATTCAAGAGTATCCCGGAATAATAGCATTGTTTGTTTTTTCTTGTAACTATAAATAGGAGTGCGGGATCATAGAAAACACACACTTTTTCGAGCTCTCATACTCGCACACTCTCATTTCTAGGTGCAAATACACTCTAATACTCACAAATCACAATCATTGTAACACTTAGATCCGATCGGAGCATTATCCTGCAACTGTATCCTAGTTATTCAATCAATAAGAAGAACAAGACAGCTGACGATTGTCAGCTCCCGAGGTTTTGTGCCGGCGATCTAGATTGATCAAGGGCTTTCCTCGTACATCTCGTGTCCACATTTACTTTTATTGTCTGTTATTTATTAACTTATACAGTTTAATATCCTCAAAATGTATCCTGAAACTGTTTATTGTTTACAATTAATTTAACATATTTTTGCTAACCTCAATAGCACACTACCTCACAAACTAAGTTTGATCACTTAATTGCTTCGGTAATTTTTTACCAAAACAACTGGGTTAACTTCATCCATTATATTTGTTAACGAGAAAGGCAATTCGGTCATTTTATATCGAATTGCCCTTCTAGTTCATAGAATTACATATAAAATGACCGAATTGCCCTTCTCGTTAACAGAAAAAATGGATGAAGTTAACCCTGTGGACTAAAATGGCAACGGTGAAACCTTTTTGGACCCACGGACGAAAAATGAAACCTTTGTACTGAACTGGCAAAATAACCCAAACCACAGGGATTAAAATGGCATTTAACTCAAAAATAGGGTACTGAAAATATTCTTTTGAAGCTGTCAAACAAAAAATAGGTGGCTACATATGAAAGGGACAACTAACACATCATATATACATACAAGCAAGCAATAACATGAAAAAGCCACCAAAATCACCTGAAAAACTAGGCTGCTAAGACAAGACTCTAATACCCAACCGTATCACCATTCTAAAAGTTCTTAACCCTAATCTTATGTCTCCACAAACACCTATTCTTGACCATGTCTTCATAGAGGTGCAAGTATATCAAATCCTTCATAATCCACTCCTCACAAGATAGTTTCGATCTGCCGCTACTCCTCTTTCTCTCGACAGTAAGAGTTTCCACGATTCTAATTGTGGTCGTCGTCTGTTTCCTCGTGGCATTTTTAAACCATCTCAACCTCCCCTACCTTATTTTATCTGATATACCTAGTTACCCCTAATATATCCCTAAAAACCTCATTTCTTATCATGTCCAACCTAGTATACCCACACATACACCTCATCATTCTCATCTCTACTACCTCTAGTTTATGCATTTTTGACTTCTTGATGACCCAACAATTTGTTCCGTATATTATAGTAGCAGGTCTAATTGCAACCCTATAAAATTTCTATTGTAATTCAATTGGAAATATCTTGTCATACAATACTCTAGTGGTTGCCCTTCACTTATACCATCCAACCTGGACATGGTGGGCAACATCTCTATCTAACTTCCCATTGCTGTGATCAAATGATCCTAAATATTCGAACTTAATTGCATGCGGACCAGTTGTCTCTCATTGGTTATCTAAGTCCTGCACCACTAAAATCACAATAAAGATACTCAGTTTTAGAGCTACTAATTATTAAACCTTTGCCTTCCAAAGCTGCTCGTCACTCCCCTAACCTTACATTCAGGCTTGTTTACCCTGGGTGACTATTAAATAAAAATTTTACCGCTTCTCTCACCTATTAAATAAAGATAAATTAAAAGAATATATGTTATGATATTTAATATAAATTTAGTTATAGATAGTAGTTACTAACTGAATGAATTCAATATTATTATTATTATTAGTGGTGAAGCATTATGAATAATTAATTCCTTTTATTACTTAGTGGATTGGTTGACCAATAATAAATGCTAAGAGGCATCCAATTACTCTTTTATTTTTTTGATTTTTCACTCTGTTATTAATATATATATCTTTTCAATGCATAAATAGATAACCAACTTCATAGTTATTTGATTACATAGCTCTACTTAAAGAAAATACACAACAAAGAACAACCAACTAAAACAATAACATCTTCAAAGTCGTCACTTCCTTAGCTTTGGTGATTGCCATTTCATCTTTCTTTTCCATAATGCTTAACAATGCATGGGATTACCTTCTCACACCTATGAACTAGTTATTGATTTGTGCGGCATTGTTTTTCAATCGCCTGTGAATTTAAGGAGAAGGAAAAACAAGTTAATCAAGTTGAGAGCATGCGTATGTAGCGTTATGCTAGTTACATGTGTAACTAGACCTTTTTTAGTAATGTAACATGTTTAACATGTATACTCATGTGTACTTTTGACGTTGTAACACATGTAACAACTATATGTAACATGTGTGACATGACTATACAAGTGTTACCCTCTAGTGTATCACATGTTACAAAACATGTGGTACATATGTTCAACCCCTTTATTACCAAAAAAAAAGGATGCTGTAAATATAAGTAACATATGTAGCCAATTATACCAGCAAAAAAACATGACTTTTTATTTGTTACCCCTCATTTTACACTCATCATTCTGACCAAGTGGCCTTTATGATCATTTACACCCAACATTAACAGAAAAAAAAAACTTAAGCATTCAAAACTTCATCAAAAAATTAAAAAGGAGTAGAGGAATAAAAAAACTAAAAATAAAAGCAAATGCAAAATTTAAAACTACACCTTGATATTCAGATCAAGCATCAACCCACTATGTCGGAATCAAAATACTAAGCCCATATACACACACTGAATCTAACCCACTGTGCAACAACTTTTAGTATTTTATTGGTAATAAACATAAAAATATAACCTGTTTCGCATAAAAATGCACTCTGGTCTTCATCACCATTTATCGTTCGTCACCATACGACTCCATTGTTTCGAGAAATCACATCTAGATTCAGAAAAACAAATCTAGACTCGCCATGACACCCAGTTACAGATCAAGATTCAGAAAAGAAAAGGAGTTACCAAACAAATCTGGTCTTCGGTTGATTCCGATGGTGTTTTGAAGGTTGTTCTTCTTATATCTCGCCATGGACACCCAAATGCGACAAATAGCTTTCAAATTTGTATGAATTTATGTTTGGGTTTCAGATCGAAAGACGAAGAAATAATGATAAGAGATGAAAGAGAATGAGAGGAAGAAATATGGAACTAAATTTGAAAATGAGGTGAAAGATGATGTGATGGTAATATGTGAGATCTTAGTGTAACACCTGTAAATTTTCATCCAATTATGAGGCGACATGTGTCCCGAATTTCCAACTAAGGAAAGGGACTTTATCATTTAACTAGGAAATGATACATATTCGAACCTCCAATTAATCCCAATCCTGACTGTGTGGAAGGAGGAAGAAATTATATCCTACGTTCATTGAAGCGTGTTTTGTATCTCCGAATGATCCCGATTCTCGGAAGAAGAAAAACTTTTATTATGCGTTAACTAAAACGCGTCCCGGATCTCTGACTAATCTCAACGACGAGAAAGGAGAGGGACTAAAAGTGCCAAATGGCTAAAGATGTAAAGTCCAAGGTTTTAAAGTGTAAAAACCTCAAAATTTTCCTTTGAAGGTCCTTTACGGACCGCAAGGCCTAGTCCTTACGGTCCGTAAGGATGTTGAGTTAATTTTATGCGTTGAAGGTCCTTGCGGACCGTAAGCAGTCAACCCTTACGGTCCGTAAGCCATCATCTGGCAGAATCATTCTTGCAGCCCAAGCATAACTTCTCCAAATAACACCTAGCTCGAATTTCCACACTTTCACCTGGTCTTGACACCTCATTAACACTTGTTAACATCCTAGAAGGGCTCTAGACACTTGTCATGATCTTGTATTCTATCCACAACTATAAATAGCAAGCAATGTTGAACTTTCAACTTGCTCAATTTCCTCAATCTTCTCTCTAGCTTTCCTGGAGTGTTTCCTGATTCAAGGAAGCCTCCCACTAAAGTTTATCTTCTCCTAGAACACAAGTAAGTGTTCTTTCATAGTCAATTTTATTTTATAGGCTAGTTATTAGCCGAAAGTCAAACAGTTTGACTTTCGGCTATGACCATTATGGTCAAGCCAAAGCTCGATCTGAACATGGCTATGTGATTGTAATAATGGAGGTTATAATCTTCTGGGATCATACCTTATAAAGATCATGTTAAGTAGGCGAAATGGCGAGTCAGCTTTTTATTAAACAAAAGATCAAAAACGTAAACTTTGCAAATTACACTAATCAAGTTTTTAACTATTAAAACTTGAAGTTTTGGCATTATACCAGTTTATAAAATACGTTAGGACATGTCTAAGCATGTTCAACTCGTCATTTCTTGTTTAGAGCTTAATTCTATATCGAAAGTCAAGCAGTTTGACTTTTGCTTTGACTTTCGATTCTGACCCGTTTGGTCAACGATTAGGTCTGATTTGAATTAGTTTTAGGACCATGATGTTAACAAGTATAACCCACTGAAGTTATACTACATGGTCAGACCGTTTGATGAGTTTTATGACAAGTCGCAAATATATTGTTAAAAATGACCACAATGCCCCTATGTGGTCAAATGAACAAAAAGAATGATTTTAAATTAAAACGGACTTATAATCTGACTTAAAGTCAGTAGATACTTCATCTAAAAATGTGTTTTGATACTAAGACTTGTCATAAGCCCATCCGACCTTTAAAACCCGTCTTTATGCGCATAGCTAGTTATGCGAACCTAGTTCGCATAAACTAGGTGTAACGGGTCTAGGTATTTCAAAACCTTTCCAAATCAGAATTCTTGGTTAAATAACCTTTATCCAATGAGTTATTGCACTCGGATAGGTATAAACCACATTCTATTCAATATACGCTTAATCTAGCGAACCTATTCTTAAGTAACGAGTCATATCTAAAGGGACTAATCTTTGACCCGTATACATTCTAACATATAATAAATCTGTTCATTCCAGACTATAGTACCCCCCAGCTAATTAGACTTGGGTCAATAATACTTAGACTTGCGGTTTTTTTCTAAATTATAATCATATTGATTGGAAGCTAGCAAAAAGGTAAATACTCTTAACTTATTTTAGTTTTTAAACTTGGGATGGCTATTAAGTCACTTAGAGCGGGTATTACATAAATGAGCCGTCTATGTAACACATAAATGTAAGAATCCGGTTTATTCTGTTTTAGTTGATAACTGAAACGATTGGGGGTTAATGGTACCATGTCCGGATGTCCCGACTCACATACTGATATGTCCATACGGAACAGCGGGCAAGGGTAGGCATACCGACTATATAACACGTTTTATTCAACTTTGGTGAGTACCTTAATCATATTAAATAACTGGCTTTGATCACTGGTTCCCGATTGTAAGGCAAGTATGTAAATCTGGTAACAAGAATAAATCCCAAGAAATATTTAAAAGATCACCTAGGGGTTTTCTCTATGTTTAAAACTCTTTTTGAAAAAACTGTTTTCAAAACGAGTCAGTTAATTGTATTTACCAGCTTAAGCTGACATATTTTCAAAAGATTGAACCGCAGGTACCGAACCTTATTACAGGCTGGGAATCTGGGTCAGCTAGAATGAAGGCTAAGGAATTTGCAACTCCTGAAGCTTAAGACCTATGATTTCTAAAGCTCTGTTTATTAGATCCCGGCTGTGGGCATGTACTAAATGCTTGTAATACTTTTATATATATTCAAGCTTATTTGAATTTAATATTTATACTCCAATACTTCCGCTGCATATTATTTATATTGTGATAATTGTTATCCAACCGTCACGATTATACCCATTCGGGCCCACCGGAAATTGGGGTATGACAGGTTGGTATCAGATCTACAATTTGAGTGAATTAGATACTAGCCTTTTGTGTCGAATTTCAAATATCACTAATGCAGATTCCTTAAAAACTCCGAGTCTAGACCTGAACATTAGACTACTCTTAATTATATATAGTAGTTATTGATTTTATGCCGCCAAGATGTTGCGGACAAGATGAAGAATCTATGATGGGTCACGGACTCGATGATCCCTACCACTAAGTAGCTTGAAGTTCTATATGGCGAACTACACTGGTTATGGAGATGATGACTCCGATACGAGGATGCTAAACCTCGTTATAAGATACTATTTATTCTAATCTTTCTTTGATAACCCCAATATCATTTATCTGAAATCTATCATATTTGATAGACACTCCGGTGATATCTCACCAGTTGATTGAAGCAGCAACAACTATGGAAAGCCGTATCATGGCAAGGGTATTTGTGCACTTTTGCACAAAATTCTATTCTTGATTCAAATGTTCTCTTAATCAAGAGAATAAACATAAAAAGGAATCATTTTTTTCTGGTTTTTGCTTAAAGCATATAATCTCGAGTCTTAGAACTTGATTATTCAAACCCATCTGGGTATATCATATTATATAAATCCGGCAAATCTTGCCAGTAAGTTCTTCATTTGGAGTACGACATTGATTTTATTTCATTGAACTTTAACAACTATGAATGCTAAACTTAGTATGATAGAAGCGCCATTTGATGATTGGCAGTATCTTAGTGTGTCCCATAGATTGCTTTCATTCCTGGCCAATATGAATGTTTAATGCACAAAACCACTAAGATCTCCCAATGGTCATATTGTACTGGTATAATCTAATAGTAAGCATCTAATATACTTTGGCGATATCACTGCCATAAGAAAAATCATTGATTTTATGGAGCCCATTTTATTATTTTCCTTCAAATGTTATGAAGGTCATATTTTATTGCTCCTACCTTATCAAACAGATCTCTTGATTGCTCAATAGATGAAGGGTAAAAGCACATATTCCAACCAATGAGTGGTTGAGAAAGTGTAAATTTTCGTCCAACTATGAGACGATATGTGTCCCAAATCTCCAACTGAGTAGAGGGACTTATATTTGAACGTCGACTGAGACGTATCCCAAATCTCCAACTAGGGAGATGGACCTATATTTAAATTTCTACTGAAACGTATCCTAAATCTCCAACTGAGGAGAGGGACCTATATTTAAACGTCAACTGAGACGTATCCCAAATCTCCAACTGAGGAGAGCGACCTATATTTAAACATCGACTGAGACGTATCCTGAAATCTCCAACTGAGGAGAAGGATTAAAAAATGCCAAGTCTATAGGGTAAGACAAATTGGTCGGAAGCCTGTGATCAATCAAGCAAATATTTTCCTTTTAAATTTATCCGGTCTACTAGTTCTTACGTAATTATGACTAGTAAATAGATCATGATAAAAGACTTTGTCTTAAACATATATTCCTACCAATGGTAGTGGTTGAAAAGGTGATAGTAGGGCAAAACTAATTCCCTCCCACTGGAATAATCTTAATAATCTATAAGTGATTCTCGTCCAACTATGTGACAGTACTTATCCTAAATCTCCAACTAAGGAGAGAGATCTATATTTAAACGTCAACTTAGACGTATCCCAAATCTCCAACTGAGGAGATGGATCTATATTTAAACGTCAACTGAGACGTATCCCAAATCTCCAACTGAGGAGAGGGATCTATATTTAAACGTCAACTGAGATGTATCCCAAATCTCCAACTAAGGAGAGGAATCTATATCTAAACATCGACTGAGACGTGTTCCAAACCTCCAACTAATTCCCAATTGTGTGGAAAGGAGAAAACTCTCGTCCAACTACGTGACGACATTTGTTCCAAATCCCCAACTGTATGGAAGGAGAGGAACCATATTTAATACGTCGACTGAAACGTATCTAAAATCTCCAACTAATTCCCAACTGTGTGGAAAGGAGAAAATTCTCGTCCAACTATGTGACGGTATTTGTTCCAAATTTCCAACTAATCCCAATTACGTGGAAGGAGGGGAACCATATTAAATACGTTGAATGAAATGTATCTCAAAATGTCCAGCTAATTCTTGACTATGTGGAAAGGATAAAATCTTAGTCCAACTATGTGACGTTACTAATTTTAAATACATTGAATACGTATCTATATTGATTACGTTGACTAAAACGTGTCCTTAATCTCCAAATAATCCCAACTATGCGAAAGGTGAGGGACTAAAAATCTTATGAGCTATGTAGCTAACTATAAATGAAAGCCCATTACCAGTTGCGGTAAATGAGGCTAGTAAATCTGATATATATATATATATATATATATATAGAAACGGGATCAGGAGAAAACTGCAAAAAGTGTGAGAACGGTGAGAACGCATCCTGGCCGAACACGTGGCGCGGGGCATGATCAGGGTCCTAGGGGTTTTTTTGTCTTTTTAGTATTCTTCTCCTTTCACGATTTTCGCGTTTGACATGCTTCTTTATTTTTTGCGTGCAAGATAATTTTGGCGTTATGTAGATTTATTAATTATTTTGGCGTTTTACTGTTTTTTTTCTCAGATTTCTTCTCGTTGAATTAATTCTTTTGTGTCATATAGTTAATTTTTTGGCGTTATAGCTTTTTCCATGTCATTTTTTGGCTTTTTGTATCTTTTTGTTAATAATTCATTACCATAGATTAATATTTTATAAAACTACAATAACACGAAAATCAAAATAAACTAATAGTCTTCCGTAGGTGGGATTACGTCAGAGATGTACCCATCGCTTTGTTCATCACTTTCTTCAGATTCTTCATCATCAAATTTCATTTTTGCGTATAACGCCATTAGCTCGTCTCTTCTTTGCTGCAGCTTATTCTTGAATATCACTGCATCCTTGGATTTAGGATCGTTTGAAGGTGGTAAATCACAGAGTTGTTCAATGATAGATAGCAACTCTGTCTTCAACATTTCTTCCATTGGTCTTGAATATTGCACCCCGTTTTTATAAGTTACTTCAAGTGTTCCTTCTTCCCCATGCAATACCCAACCATTAAGTTTTGGTATATGAGTATCTTCAATATCATCATCATCTTCATCATCTTCTGCTGGAAACTTTCTCTCCAGTCTTTTTATTACAGTTCTTGTTCTTTCACAATCGTTATCTCTTGGAACCCCAAGGGCCAGGATATCCTTCTGAACATTTTCATTCATTCCCATCATGGCTTTTATTGTTCTTACCTTTACCCTTCTCCTGTCAGAGAACTTTATGATGAATCGTTTTTCTTTCCTTTCAAACCTCCATGCAATAACCTTAGCCATTTTTTAAATTTTTTGGCGTTTTGGAGAATATGTGGCGTTTTAGTCTTTTTGGCGTGTTTGAGCTTGGGTTCTGATGGTCTTCTTTTATATTGACTTTTTTTTCCCGCGTATGTCAGGTAATTATGGCGTTTTGAAAAAAGATAAATAAATTTAATATAATAAATGTTAGTAATTATGTTTTCCGTCGTTTCATTTTACTGTTTTTTGCAGTGTACCGTGTTTTGTTTTCAGAATCAACTGTTTTAATGGTGTAACACGTCAAATCTTTTGACGGCTGTAATTATGGCGTTTTGTTTTCCAATGACGGTTAGATAACTATTGGACTTCTTTTGTTTTATATTCTTTGCACATTGTTTCACGCTTTTTTTATAATATTAGTTGTTCAAATTAATTTTATTATAGTTTGGTAGTTTTTTTGGGGCGTTTTTATGGCATTATGGCGTTTTACACGTATTTGCTAATTTTGGCGTTTTATTATATTTTTCATTATAGCATTAATATTAGTTTGTTGTTTACATTACAAAACAAACAATAGATAAAGAAAATTAAAAAAAACAAAGTAGAAGAAATTTATGATTTTAAATCTTCAGTGTCATCAGTCTCTTTTTTCTTTTGAAACTACAAGAAATGTGACAAATAAATGGCGTTTTGGGTTTGGCGTTGTTTATTTTCTTTGTTCATGTGTTAAAGTGTCTTTGTGGATGTTGGAGACATAGAGCGACCCCCTATGGGTGGATGCTATCTGCCTGTGGTCTTCATTATATTCATTGAGGCCAAAGTAGCATTCATACTGGTATAGGTCTCTTCTTATCATCCAAACCTTCTTCAGGAACAAAGATGACAGTATGACATATGGGTGTCATCAGTCCCTCTTTTTTCAATTTTGTCCATCTCATGCAGCAAAATCTTACTACACTCACATAACAAATCATTAAATGAAGCTTCATGCAGAACATTACTGAGGATCAAAGAAAAGATGTTTGTTGTCTTTGTATTTTTTGGCGTTTTACATTGAGTTGTAAATTTTTTTAGCAACCACTGTGTGTTTTTTTGTGTTTTTTTTTGTGTGATAAACGGAAGGTGGTGAGGCGTTTCTATTTATAGAATTTTTTTGCCACGTAGTTTAGGCGGGATGTTATTTTTATAACAAAAAATGTAATTAACATTTATCCGGATGTAAGCTTTGGCGTTATATATAAAGGCATTTCATATTTTATGGCGTTTTTGTAGACAGAGAGCTTAAATAAAACACAGAAAAAAGTACGCAGTGATAAAATTGGCGTTTTGTATTTATTTGGCGTTTTATTTTTCAATGGCGTTTTATGTGAGGAATGGTTTTTTACTTTTTTACCCTTAATGACGCGCGTCCACGTAATAAATTTGATGTTATTTACTAAAATGCCACCGTGCCAATCTAGTCCATAGATTGTTTTGATCGGACGATCAATAAGCGTTCTCACCGTTCTCACACTTTCTACCGTTTTCTCTAAAATCCTGACCCTGTATATATATAGGGTAGGGTTCTAGAGTGAACACTAGGTTGAGAGTGAACCGTGTGAACTAATCTAGGCCATTGGATTACATCATCTAGAGATTTTTAAACAATGGCAAGATTGTAATTATAATGTTGTAACTCCCCTTTAAAATAAATGACATAAGGGTATTTGTGTCTTTTGTAAATCACATTTATTAAACAATATAATCAAAATCCCTAAAATCTCGCTAGTTTCCGTATATACAAGATACATAGTTGTTAGTGTATACACATGTGTACTGTCTCGCTAGTATCACTTTATACAATATACACAGCTGTTAGTTTGTACACATATGTACAGTCTCGCTAACTATACGTTTATACAAGATACACAGTTGTTAGTTTATACACATGTGTACAGTCTTTTATACATCCGTGTATTATATTCAGAAATTGTTACATATGTGTATATTAACAACATGTAGTATATTAGGCATGCACACGAGTAGATTCATATAAAAATTATGAAATTAATGAAAATGAAACATATCACATGTATGCAAAAATAAATAACTTCATCACATATTCAAAAAAAAATTAATGCCCAAAAATAATTATAATTTCAATCTCAAAGAATGTTTTTAATGTTTATTGAAAATTATAAAAAGTTAAAAACAATGTATTATGATATCTATATATACGGATAATAAAAAAACAATGTTCAAGTTATAATTAAAACAAAATCTATGGATAAAGAAATAATGGAAAAATAATTAAAAATGAGAGAGAGAGAGAGAGAGAGAAAGAGAGTTAAGAGATGAGAAAATTAAGGGATTTTAATTAAACATACTTGGGTAATGTCAATCTTACCCTTTTAATCTAAAAAATGATCAAGGGCCAAGATTAGTTCACTCAGTTCACTCTCAAAAAGTTGTTCACTCTTGATCCTAATCATATATATATATATATATATATATATATATATATCTGTAAGATCTAATGCAAATGAATTGATTTGCGATTAAGTTCTCAAAAACCTTACTGATGGCCATATATTATTTCAGTTAAACTTATGGTAAGCCTTAATATTGGCAAAGCAAGTAAGAAAAACGGTGGTGACGATTTAGAGCACCAAAACCATAAGGACGAAGAGAATAATCTTCGATCCCTGATTGCCGATGAAGTCGGTAAAGCCCTGGCTGGATTTATGGCCACACTTAAAGGGCCAGAGCCATCAGTACAAAAATGTGGACTCTGTTTCTAAACCCCGTTCTAATACTCAAAAGACTGAAAAGACTCATTTCTCCTCAACTAAGTGTGAGAAGAGTATTAAGAGTATCAAGAAAAGTGAGTCGCGTGACTCTAAGAAGGGGTGTACTTATAAGTACTTTATTTCTTGCAAACCCCGTGACTTTACGGGTGAGAATGGAGCCATTGATGCTCTAAAGTGGCTAGATGAAATAGAAACCGTTATTGATATAAGCGGTTGTGCCACCAAGGATACTGTTAAGTATATGTCCCAATCCTTCAAGGAGGATGCTCTGACTTGGTGGAAGGCACTGATCCAATCCACTGGCAAGGTTGCATTGTACAACCTGAGTTGGTCTAAGTTCGTGGAACTGATCCGCGAGACCTACTGGCCACCTCACGAGGTGGAGAAAGTTGAATCTGACTTTTTGAAACTGACCATCAAAGGCCTCGAATGTTGAGCCTATATATCTGAATACAACTCCTTATCAAGACTCGTTCCTTATTTAATTATCCCCGAGTCTAAGTGCATTGCGTGGTTTATTGGAGGACTCGCTCCAGAAATCAAGAGGATGGTTAAATCCTCCAAACCTACAACTTTTAGATCCGCTGTGGATTTGGCCTTATCCCTCACTGAAGATGAGATAAAGGAAAAAGCAGCTAAGGCTGAGGAGGATCACAAGCGAAAGCATGAAGAAACCCCAAGTAGGGATTACAAAAAGGGTAAGAATGGTTTGAGTTATCACCGGTCCAAGCCGAATGAGGCAAAATACAAATGAAAGACCTACGGGAAGCAACACTTTGGAAGATGTTTCCATGAGCAGACCAAGGGTTGTGGCATTTGTAAGCAGATGGACCACAAGTCTCATGAATGCAAGAACTTGAAAGACGCCATCTGCTATAGATGTGGCGAGAAAGGCCATATAAAAACCCATTGCCCAAAGAGGGCGACTGACAGAAAGAAAAAGGCCACTAATGGCAAGAAAGGCAATGCTTGAAGCCTTTCAATTAGCTGCAGGAGAGGCAGTTAAAGGCATAAATATCACTGCGGATGTGTCTTTCGTAAATGATATATTTGATAGAATCTTGTTTTAAACTCTGGAGCTAGTTAAAGCTTCATTGATTGTAAATTTAATAAAATTCTAATTCTGCCCCTTTTGAGGCTTAAATATTATTTATAAAAATCAAGTGGCCAATGTAGATGGTTTCACAATTCTTAATAGATGTGATATATCTAACATGACTCAATCTGTCTTTGATAATCTTTTATCTATAAATCTTGTGGGATTCGATATAGTTTTAGACATGGCTTGGTTAGTTCAAAACTGTAACACCTCGTAAAATCATGACTAATATAATAAAGACACGCGTCATGGACTTTAAACGTGTAAGGAATTGTTTCCGAGGGACTAAAGGTGTCAAACAATGTAAATATGTTAGTAAAAGGATCCAAAGTGTCAAAATGCCATTCTTGTGCCTCTGTTTGACCTCACACGACGTTCGTATTCTTTATCAAATAATTTGTCAAACATAGAAAGTCGTTTGTGCTTAAAATAAGGATTTTACGAAACATAAGGGTTAAAAGTGTCAACATGTTAAATGTTACCTCTGAGTGACCTTTTAACGAACCCAAAAACATTGTAAAAATTATATATTTTGCACTTAAGAATATTGGATATAAATTTTGTGGAGTTTCGACGAAAACAAGACTTTTCGGGTGATCTTAAATCTAACCGGGAGTTTAACGGAGTTAGTTTATGACCCAAGGTCCTTAAAAGTTAACTATGGGGGTCCTAAATGCAATAAATGGAAGTAAAATAAAGTCTAAATGGATCAGGGACTGAAATTGCAAGATTTGCAAAGTTTTTACCGATTCTCCCCATTGTCGCGGGCCGCGTAAGCCAAGACCAATGCTTACGCGGGCCGCATGAAAGTGCGAGATACAGTAAAACATGACAGCTGCATGTTCAGCCAGTTCCACAACCTTTGCATGCCTGAATTCGATACCAGGGGCTGTGCCAATGGTTTTTCATGCACTAGGGACACCTGGGAACATCTGGGATCAATGTAGGGGCATGTGGAATGATCTTGTGAAGTGGAATTTGCTATATAAGGCCCTTGTTCTTCATTGTTCATTTGCACATTCTCAAAATTTGTTCACAACTCATTCTCTGGAGTCCCTTGGAGCTCTAAGAAGTTTTCCTCAGTTCATATTTCGTGCTAAGAGTTATTGTAAGCATTCTTAGCCTCCTAAGTTCAAGTTTTATTAGTTTAATGACCAAAAGTCAAAGCCATCGTAATTAAGCTTTGACTTAGTGATTAATCACTAATGGTCCAGCCATTATTCGAATTAAAAGTGGCTATGAGTTGGTAATTATGTAGGTAATAAACCCTTAAAAGGGCACCAACTGATTTTCACTCTAACTTGGTCAATTGTCGGGTCAAACTTATTAATAAAAAGTCAACAGAATCTATTTTTACAAAAAAATCATAACTAGCAATGCAGAGGTTATGGAACATGTTTAAACACTAAAATAACTTGGTAAATAATATAAGAACATGTTTAGGAATGTTCAACCTGACAATTCTAAGTTTAGGCTCGGTTCGGAACCGAAAGTCGCAAAAGTAGTATTTTGCTTTGACTTTCAGTTCTGACCCGATTTAGCTTGTTTTAGATATGCCTTAGGGTTCCTTTAGGACCATATTATAGGTTAGTATAACCCTCTGAGGTTATATAACTTGGTTCCATAGAAATCCTAGTTCATTGCATGTTTCCGTTTAATGCTTAAAAGTTGACCATTATGCCCTTTTGATATTAAAACGAGATTTTTGAAAATGTGAGAGGACAAAAACCTTTATTACTGATATTTAAGTATGTCCTAAAATTTTGACATCAGTTTATGGTCTAAATTAGGAGTTATGCTCAATATCGTAAATTGAAAGCTTTTTATTAATTAATCGGCATTTTCGGCATAAAACCTATTTAAACCCAAATTTTGACACCAAACTCTCTACCTACTGATATAATATAATATTTAGGGATTTTTGGAAATTTTTATCGAATTTAAAACTGATTAAACTATAGAGTTTTAATGTAAATTCGGTATTGACGAAATTGCCCTTTTCTTGGATAAAATGAGTTTTACATAACATTTTGATGCCAAACCTTTTTCTACTGATTTCATATGTTAAATAAAACATTTTAAGCTTTATAAACTGATCAAAAACTCAGATTACCTTAAATAACTCAAAAATCGTCAAATACCGACTTTTACGCTTTTAAAACGCATAGTATGGGTTGAAACTATATTTGCACCTAAATATCATTACCTACTGATATTATAAGTAAATTATTATACTTAAATAGTAAGTAAAAGTTTTGAAATCAGATTTTCAAATTTGACACTTAAAGCTTATGTGAAATGACCAAAATGCCCCTACGGTGCATAGTTTGGCTATAAATGATAAATTTCACATATATGCAATATCTTACTGATATAACTTATTAAAATAAATATTTTTACTGATAATTTTAGACCAGAACCTCAGATTACTATTTAACCTCTTTTATAATCTTTAAAATGACCAAAATACCCCTAAGGGGCTTAAATTGATTTTAAATTCGTTTTGGGCATAATGGAAGGTATCCTACTGATATAACAATATATTTAAGGCATATTAACTTGTAAAACCTGTACATGACTCATTTGGTTACCCGTTATGCATTTTTCGCGTTCGGTGTGGTTTATGTGACTAGTTGCATAAATTGGCCAAAACGGATCAAACCTTATCGTTTTTACTTCAAAATCCAGCATGTATTTAGTTTACCCATTTTATACAAGTCTTTAAACTTGTCGGGTCTAAATCACATTTTAATCTGGTCTTCGCTTAATCTTGCGTTTTGAACCGTAAACCTTTTATTAAAACTAACCGGTCTAAGTTAAGACTTAAATAAGACCCGTTAGGAATCTAATAGGTTATTAAAACCTTCGTTCCAGATTAGGAGCCCAGTAAAAGCTATCTGCACTTGCTGATTGATATACGGCTGGGATAAAAATTATATCTTTGATCAGGTAAATACTTTTAACTTATTTTTCCCTTATACGGGCTTGGGGTACGGTATTTAATAATACCGCTTGGTCGGGTATTGAATCTTTAATCGACTAATGGTTAAATCATTGAAATAACCCGTTTAATTTGTTTTGTTTATTTTAAGCCTTTGGGGGGTTAATGACCATGTCCTGGATATCCTCGGCTCATTCATTGAAATGGCCACGACTTAAGCACGGGGTGTAGGCATACACATGCCGGTGCGTATGTAAAAAGATATACCCGCTTGTTGAGAATAACTCTCCGTGGGTTTATATTATGTGGTGTGTCTATTAATCTTTGTAACACCTC